>WAAG01087413.1:103926-122406 GCA_013390105.1 Tichodroma muraria | reverse complement strand
GCTTCATTGGCTGGGGAGGGATTTGCTGGCTACTTAAATGTCCCCTTGCCGTCCAAAGAGGGTTTTGTGCTTTTGGGTTTTCCCAGGAAGACGAGTCTCCTCTGTCCATCACCACTGGAATCTGTACAGCACCAGGCACTTCGGGTTTTCCTGATGACCCCTGCAGTGCTGGGGACGTCTGGACTTTGAAGGCAAGAAGCAGCATCGTGAGATTCCTTTTTTTCCCCGTAAATTTCACAAACCCTCCGTTTTTTGGCTGCAAAGGGACCAGCACTTGGTGTGGAGATGGGGAACATGGACGGGAAAACCGTGGAGGAGCTGAGCACCACCGAGTGCCACCAGTGGTACAAGAAGTTCATGACGGAGTGTCCTTCTGGCCAGCTCACCCTCTACGAGTTCAAACAGTTTTTTGGCTTGAAAAACCTGAGTCCGGCAGCGAACAAATACGTTGAGCAAATGTTTGAGACGTTTGACTTTAATAAGGTAAATATTGTCTTTCCCACCTGGCCGTGCGGGGATCGGCCGTGCTCTGCACCCTGGGATCCCGAGGGCTGGGGCTGGGTGGGTGAGGGAGAAACAGCTCTGAGCATGTACAGCCTGATTTACTGTGGCCTCATGAATTGTGGAATCAGTTCTGGAACGTGAAAAATGCCAGCAAAAACTCTTCACCCACTGCCTGCTCGGGCAAAGACACAGAGACTTCTCCCAGAGCTGATAATTTCCTTCTAAAGCAGTGGGGTTTTATCTGGCAGTCTTTGATCCCTTTAAAATGAAGTGCCCTTTAATCCTTAAACACTGGGTGTTGTGACAGTGAGGACCCGGCGGTGCGAGGACAAGGGCTGCATTCACGCAGGGACAGCGAGGGCTGCTGGCATTGTTTGAAACTGTAAATGGATTGCACTGGGATTGATTTTATTCCATGGGATAAGGAGCTCGGGCTCCCCGCGGAAAGGCTTTGCAGCCCAGGCTGTGGCTGTGCCCGACCTCAGAGCGGGGCAGTCCTGGAGCAGGGATTTGGGAATGCAGTCCTGGAGCAGGGATTTGGGAATGCTGCTCCCCCAGCTCAGGAGCTGTGCCAGGGAAGCAGATGGATGCTGTGTCTCTAACAGGAAACTGCATCCTCCTCTACTCGCAAATCGCCTGAAATTGCACCTCCTGTGGGATGTGGGATGAAGAATTTATTTTATGGCAACCCAAAGGTCTTAGTGGCATTAATCCCATTCACAAAAATGCAAATCAGGCCCTAAATCCTTCAGGTGTTTTGTTTGTGCCTTGGTCTTTCCCTCCTCACTTCCCCGTGTTTGAATGCATGCCTGAAAAGGGAATTGATGCACAGGAAATCCTGCTGGAATGGGGCTTAGCAGCTATTTGCACCTAATCTGGCTCCTGCAGCAGGGGGATAAAGCAGATGATCTCCTCTGGAGCCGGCCCTGGCCCGGGGGCGCTGCCTTTGTTCAGTGACAAAACCCTGCCTCCTGCCCTGCCCCTGGTTTGTGGGGGGAATCATGGAATCATTAGGGTTGGAAAGGGGCCCTAAGATCCTTGAACCCAGCTGCCAACCCAGCTCCGCCGGGCTCACCGGGGAGCCGCGTCCCCAGTGCCACATCCACACGGCCTCTGAGCGCTTCCAGGGAAGTGCCACAAACCCCAGCAAGAGCCATTCCCCTTCAAAGCACCACGGGAACGCTCTGCGGTGGGCGGGAGGCATTTTAACAACCTCCTGGAAGCTGTGAGCATCGTGGGCAGTGTCTGGGGGCAGTTTGGTGGCCTGTGAGCTCATGCCAGCAGCTTTGCAGTGGTGCCACCATCCTGGGTCCAGTGGGACACCTCAAACACCGTGGCGCGAGCTGGGGTGGGCAAACACCTGGGAGGAAAGTCAAAGATAAAAGTGTTTGTGCTCCAAACGTGGAGCAGGTACAGAAATGGCACAGGGACAGAGAAACGCCTTCCCAGCCCGAGATGTCAGCAGCGTGCTGGGGTGACCCCCGAATTTACCCCTCTCCTGGAAATGAGACCCCCTGGCAGGAGAAAGGAGCTTTAGGTGTGTGCAGGCAGGATGAGGTTGGGAAATTTATCAGGGTTCATCTGAATAAACCTCTCTGACCTCTGAATTCCCGCTGCTTTTGGCTGGTAATTAATGCCTGGCATGTTAATTCCCTGAGCACAGGCCAGGTCTCAGTCCCCAGGCCAGATCCACCCACCCAGTCCGTGCCTTCCCAACACCTAACGGTCCAGGCTGGACTTGGTGATCTTGGAGACCTTTCCCGGCCTTAATGATTTTATAATTCTATGGTTCTACAACATTTCTGCACAGATTAAGGTGGAACCTTGGCTTTAACCACTGCGCTCCACGAGCCCCTCGTCCCAGCGTGGAGGGACCAGTTCCAGGGGAGACTTCCAAAAGTGACCAAAACAATCCCTTACTGCCTGACTCTCTGCTCTTAATCTCACCTTAGCCTCTAACCTTGTGCTTTTAGGATGGCTACATAGATTTTATGGAGTATGTGGCAGCTCTGAGCCTGGTGCTGAAGGGGAAGGTGGATCAGAAGCTGAGGTGGTATTTCAAGCTCTACGATGTGGATGGGAATGGCTGCATCGACCGGGCTGAGCTGCTGAACATCATCAAAGTGAGTGGGCTCAGTGTTTCCATTCCTGCCACAGACTGGGTTCAGGGAGACAGAGAGGCTGTAACAGGAACTTCCAGCCCAGTGAATTCCATGGTCAATGAGCAGACGCTGCCCAAACCTGCTGCCTGTCCTCTGCCAGTGCTCCCAGCTGGTGCCTCCCTGGCTGGAGCTGCCTCCCACACCCCTTGGACACCCAGCAGCCCCTTGTCCTCTCCTGGCAGGTTCTTTAACCCTGAAAACTGAAACTGGGGCTGAGATAAGCACTTGAATTTAATCTAAGGGTTTTCAGAGGTGAATGGCTCCTGGCTTATCCCAGCATGCCCACTAAATCTTGTGAAGCGTTGCTTGCCTTTTTAAGTGATTTTAATCTCCAGCTTTTTAGACAGGACTTACTCCTTTCGAAGCCTAACTGCCTGAAAACAAGTTTTAGCCCTGAAAAAGAGCTTGGCCTTTCATGTCTGGTCATTTGGCCACTTGTTGTGATGGACACAAACCTGCAGAGCCCTCAGTAACTGCCTGTGCCCCTCGTTCCCTCCAGGCCATTCGATCCATCAACCGCTGCAACGAGAAGATGACGGCAGAGGAGTTCACGGACATGGTGTTCAACAAAATCGATATAAACGGAGACGGTGAGGCCCTTCCTTGGGCAGTGCCACTGCCCCTGCCCTCCCCTTCCCTGCACTCCAGGCTGCCAGAGCAGTTCCTGCTGCTGCGTGCCCCAAAACACCAGGACGGGGAGAGCTGGCAGAGGGTGTCTCCCTGTGAAGGTCGAGCTCCCCATCCCCTCTGGGCTGCCCGAGGGGACACTGCCCAGAGCCCCTCCTGGGTGGGATCTCTGGTGGGCTTTGGGGCACAATGCACAGCGCTGAGACCCCGATTTCAGGGTCTGTGCCAGTCCTGGGGGGCGGCGCGGGGGGAGGAGGCTGGGGGTGAACAGAGCTTTGTGAACGCGCCCTGCAGGCGAGCTGTCCCTGGAGGAGTTCATGGAGGGCGTGCAGAAGGACGAGATGCTGCTGGACATCCTCACCCGCAGCCTGGACCTGACACACATCGTGCGGCTGATCCAGAACGACGGCAAGAACCCGCACGAGGGGGAGCAGGACGCCCAGGCTGCCCAGTAGCTCCCGGGACGCTTTCCCGTGGCCTCCCCCGGCACTGTCACCTCGGACCGGCTGTGGGGCTGCAGCTCCCGCTGACAGACACTGTCCACCGGCGCAGGGCCGAGAGGAGAGGCCTCTGCAGGGAGGGGGTGCAGAGCTGGGCTCGTCCCACACAGACCCGGCGTGGCCTCGGGGCCTCTGGAGGCTGCTGCTGCCGAGCTCAGAGAGGGGACGGCCGGTGATCCCCGGGCAGGGGAGCAGCACGAGGCTGTGCAGGTCAAGAACACGCTGAGAACACCCCAAAATTCCCACCGAGGCTGTGGCCAACACCCCCTCGGCGGGGTCCAACCAGGGGCTGCCCAGGACTTGGCCCCGGTGAGAGGGGTCCTGGAAAAGCAGATCTGAACCTTCTCCTTCCATTTGTATTTCCGGAGCAAGCGATAACCGGTTCCGGTCGCTCCTTCCTTGATTCCTTATTATTTGGTCAGCAGTGATTAGTTAGAATGTGAGTTACAACATTCATGAGCTAGAAAAAGGGGAGGGGTGAATGCAGTGGCTTTTCTTTGTTTAAAAGCATTAAAAACATCGAATGGTGCCTTTTTTAACAACCCCCTGGACTGTAAGGAAATGTTTCTCCCTGAAGCATCTGGAAGGACAGAGTGCTTCCAGATAAGCAGAATCAGCAATGCAGTAACCTGAGAGGGAGAAGCATTGTAGGACTATTCCTGCATGTTTTACCACCTGGAGAACGAGCACCAGGAGGTTTTGACCCCCAGGTCTGTGTGGGTTTTGGAGGGGGGAGCTGCTACAGAGGGGTGAGACTCAGCTCAGAGCACCTGCAGGTACCCGAGGATTCCTGACAGGCTGAGGCCCAGCACCTCCAGGTGGGATCAGGGCAGTGCCCCGTGGGGTTCAGCCCCAGCACCCCTTTCTGGAGCCCCAGGGCTGCCGGGACCCCAATGCACAAGGGCGGGAGCAGCCTCACCCCAAACACCCCAAACACCCCGAGCTGCGCCTCGGCCGCTCCTGCAGGGAGGTTCCTCACCCTTGGGAGCAGTCCCAGGCGTGGTGGGGCAGCACAGGACACCAGGAAGGATTTCGTGCCCAGCTGAGAGTTTTGTTATTTAGCACTGGGTGTTTGCAAATCATAAGCAGCTTCCTGACCATTTTTCCTGTGCGTCTTTTTCATTTGACATAGTTTTACCTGGGATCTTTTGCACTTCCAGTCCTATGGTGAACTAATAAAGATGTTTTACAATATTATTTCAGTAATATTTACAATATTATTTCTTCTCTCTTCCAATCAATCCTGTTTCTGGCAGGACAGATTTAGTGGCTCACACAAGTACAGAAAGTGCTCTGGGGTTGTTCTCGGGCTCACAAACTACAGCACCCTGGGCAGGAGCTCTTGATGGGCCAACTTGTCAAGAGGGAGCAGCTGCAACCCCTCATTGGAGGTGGGCTGAGCTGCTTACTCAGGGTGTAACTCCTTCTTGCAGCAAAACCAACTCCCCCGCAGATGACCAGCACAAAACTCAGAGCCCTTTGGCTCTGCCCCAGCACGGGGAGGGAGCTGAGCTCAGCGTGGGCTTTCTGAGCACCCTCCCTGGGCACAGACACCGTCAGCCCCGCCAGGGCTTCCCTCAGCCTCTCCTCTGCACCCAAGGAGAAGCAAGAAGCAGCTTTGACCAGCCAGATTTCTATTTATAAAGCTAAAGTTATTCTAAAAGGGCTGTCCCTGTCCCATCCCTGTCCCCATCCCGGTTTTTGGGACCCCTCTGGCCCCATCCCAGCCCCATCCCGGTTTTTGGGACCCCTCCGCTCCCCCCGCTGTATCCGCCCGTCCCGCAGCGCCCTCTGCCGGCCGCGCCGGGAGCAGCGGGAACGCGCCGGGCTCGGCCCCGGGACCCCAAAGGCGAGGGAACCCCCAAAAGAGCTCCGGGACCGAAAACGCGAGGGAACCCCCAAAAGAGCTCCGGGACCGAAAACGCGAGGGAATCCCCAAAAGAGCTCCGGGACCGAAAACGCGAGGGAATCCCCAAAAGAGCTCCGGGACCCCAAACGCGAGGGAATCCCCAAAAGTGCTCCGGGACCCAAAACGCGAGGGAATCCCCAAAAGAGCTCCGGGACCCCAAACGCGAGGGAATCCCCAAAAGTGCTCCGGGACCGAAAACGCGAGGGAATCCCCAAAAGAGCTCCGGGACCGAAAACGCGAGGGAACCCCCAAAAGAGCTCCGGGACCCCAAACGCGAGGGAACCCCCAAAAGAGCTCCGGGACCCCAAACGCGAGGGAATCCCCAAAAGTGCTCCGGGACCCCAAACGCGAGGGAATCCCCAAAAGGCGGCGGCAGAACCGCCCCGAGCGCCGCCCGACGGGCGCAGAGCCCGCCAAAGCCGTTCTCGGGCAGGCGCTGCCCAAGGCCCCCTTCCCGCAGCTCCGGAGCTGCCACTGCCCCAGAATCTTCATCCTTTAGCGCAGGATCTTGAAGGGTGATGCACTTGAGCTACTTCCAAAGCTTCTGAGGTGCACTTAACTTCGAAGAAAAGAAAAAGAAAGGGAAGGAGAAGGAAGGAAGGAAAGGGAAAGGAAGAAAAGGGAAGGAAGGAAGGAGTGGCAGGCATGCAGGCAGGAAGGAAAGAAAGGAAGGAAAATAAAGGAGGAAAGGGAGGGAAAGAAGGAAAGGCAGGAAAGAAAGGAAAGGAATTTTGCCATGGCACAGCTGAGCACAGGTGCTGTGAGAAAAGCCCTGAGACCACAAGCAGTCCCTGCAGTGACCAGCACGGGGCTGAGGAGGTCACTCTGGCTTTCCACAGGACATTTTCGAAGGGAACCTGCCCACAGGTGCCTCGGGAATGACCTGGACACAAACCCTACCCCCGGGGGTTAGGGCTGCCCCGGGGGAGCCGCCCCTGCCGGAGCCTCAGCCGCACACAGAGCAGGGCTGGCACAGAGCAGCGTGCAGGGACCCTCTCTCTTCCTCGGCCTTCCATTCCCGCTGTCTCCAGGGCTGCATCTCCCGGAGGATTTTAGGAGGTGATGCCTCCTTGCCTCCTGTTCCCTCTTCCCTTCAACAACAGCCTCAGCTCCAGCTTTCCAACCTGATTATTCCACCTTTGGTCCTGCCCAGCTGCAGGGGCATCAAACACGGAGCAGATGGTAGCCCAGAAAAGTCAGGTGGCATTTGCCTTTTCCAAGCCATCCTGGTTCCCAGTTTAGAGCAGAAAGAAATCCGATCAGGCAAATCCAATTCGAGCTGGGCCCTAAGTCTGGAAAACGGATTATGCAAAGTGCCTGACATCAAGATCGTGATGTGAATGTTGAATGGAGTTTGGGAGGAGATCAGGGTGTTTATACCCAGGGCTTTAAAATAGCCCTCAGGCCAAAGCACCTTGCGATTTCTTGACCAAAGATTACACAATTGATAAGAAGAACAATTTTCCATTGGGTTCTGCCAGCTCTGACACAAACACATCCCCTGCACCTGCATCCCACAGCTGCCCAGGCCACAGGACATGGAACCATCAATCTCCTGAGCCCTCAAGGGTCCTGCTCCAGTCCCGGCAGGGTTAAAATAGGGGCACCTGATTGCAGCAGTCAGCTCACTTTATTTTAAGCACCTGTTTCAAGTTCCATTGAGAAACATTGGTTTTTTTAATTATACTTTCACGATTTTTACTGTCATCACATGGAAGTCAAACAGAAGAGGCTCCTTCCCTCCTCTGCCTCTGCAACAGCATCATCCTCTCTGCCTTATCTCTGCCTTACTCAGCTGTTCCACCAGCTCCTCCCCTAAATTCAATATATCAGACTCACAGGCTACAGTTTCAGTGATACCCAGGTGCTTACACAGGTCTTCACCTAATTAACAAATAAATACTACAAAACAAAGTTTTTTAATAAATATTTCTTTATTCAATTCATGCTTTACAAAATTTCTACCAATGTCTGTACAAGTGCTCACTGGGGAGGGCTGCTGGCCTGGGGGTCCCCAAACAGCCCCTGCAGAGCCTGGGCTGACCAGGTGAGCAGAATTGGAGAATTTGAAGCATTTCAGTGAACCAGCAAAATGCAAGCCTAGGAACTAAACAGCCTCTCTAAAACCGTGCAAGGAGCAGGGTGTGTGACCTTGGTTGAGATGCTGAAATGCAAGGAATTCTTTGAGATTTGTATCCTCCAATGAAAACATTTTTTCACAAGCTGGAAAATCAATAAAAGTGAATGTTTTCATCCAGGCCCTCAAGTGAGAACCCAGATTTTTCTTTCAGATCTTGGGCTGATAAACTATTGATTCTGAGGGCTTTGACCAGCTGCCTCAGAGCAGCAGAAAGCACAAGTCTAATCAGCTGTGGTAAGTCAGCACACCACAAACTGCTCAGTATTTACAGAGACCTCATAGAAAGGCTATTTCAAAGTGGAAATGGGCACGATCTGAACTCTAGCACTGATTGTGTCTAATCCTGAACACTTCCCCATGGAATTTAAACACTGGGTAAACTGACAAGACCACAAACCAGGAAACTAATCAGCTCATGACAGCTACTACAGTCCTAATTAAAGGCCACAAAAAAGGGGTTGTAAATCTTTTCATTGGTATGACCTGGCCCACTGATCCCATGGGAAAATTAAAATGGAACAAACTCATGTTATTTTCCTGGGGAGTTTTTTTTCCTGTAAATGAACCAGTAAATTCAATAAAGGTGAACCAAAATATTGTTTCAGCCCAAATTCTTTTCCCACATACATCTATGTAGAAACATGGGTTGGAACAGCAGAGCTCAGCCTGCAACTTGTGTAAATTTTATATTGGTAGTCTGGGGCTAAATTAAGTCCAGTGTAAAACCACTGTACTGGATTTTTTGTCACTTTTTCCACTTTTCAAGGCCAGTTTGGACAGAGCTTGGAGCAACCTGATGTGGCACCCCTGCCCAGGGCAGGGAGGTTGGAAATGGAGGAGTTTTAAGGTTTCTCCCAACCCAAACCATCCATGATTTATGATTCTGTGGTCCTGCCCATGGAGCAGCACAAATCCTCTCACTGCAGAGACACTGCCAAGCAAAACTCTGCTCTTCCCACATCTCTGCTCCCACATTAAACTTTTCCCAGTGCAGAGAAAATCCTGGAGCTCCCTGAGCTCCTCCACTCTTCCCAGAGCAGGAAAAGCTGTTCCAGAGTGATGGCTCCTAAGACCCGGGGGCTCACAGGGGGCTGAGTCACACCTGTGCCATTCTGCCCCCCAAGTGGGGCTGGAAATGTCAGCATCCCTCAGCCCCTCAGGCCCCTGAGCAGGCAGGAGCAGACTGTGGTCCCCAGGAGGGAGAGGAAGGAGCTGCTGCTCCTCCTGCCCAGCCCTCACGCTGCTTCCCTCAGCTCTGCTTGTTGTCCTGGCCACTGCTCTGATCCAATTCTCTTTTTTGGTGTTGTGTGTTGGTCTGCAGGAATCTGACACGAGCAGCAGCAAAAGGCTACAAAACCCACACAGAGAGAGAGAGAGAGAGCGAGCCCTGCACGTCCAACACCTGCCAGAGCACCTGGTCTGAGGTGCTGCAGCTGCAGGAACGAGCCGCGGCAGCCCCAGGCTGCACTGCAGACAGCACCACGGGCTGCAGTCCTCACCTCCCGGCCCGACTGACACCAGCCCCAAGCCCCGCTCAGGATCGGCTGCAGGAAGCCACAAAAAGTTTGCTCCTCGGGGTGTAACCAAAAAGCAGAGCTGGCAAACAGAGTATCGTGTACACAGCAAGACTTATTCATGGGCCAGAAATAGTCCCTGGTACCAGCAGTGCTCAGCACGTGGGTTTTACATCGAGACTGCTCCTTAAACCAATCCAGTTTTCATCTGGATGCTGAGATCGAATTAAAATGGAAAAGTCACTACCAAGCTAGAGGAAGAGTCACACTTGGGAGTCAGCATCACGATTTCAGCTGTGCCAAACCCGAATTTTTCTCAGAACAAAGCACTCTTTCTCCTCTGCTCAGTGATCCATCCCCCGGGGTTCACATCCATTTGCAACATCTTCATCACCCACTTGTCCTTCCTGGCTCCATCAATGAACTCGTCAAGAGACAGCTGCCCTGCGGGTGAGAGCGGGGGACACGATGGGCAGTCAGAACAGGGCAGATAAGAGAGGAGGAGGCGGGGAGCAATTCCATCTTTGTGTCAGATAAAACGCTGATCAGACACGATCTTACCGGATCTCCCCCCCTCTGCGGGCCAGGCAGCTGAAAGACAAGCCGGGGGCATTCCCACCTGCCCCATCCCAACGGGAGACTCCAGATGCTGCAGGGGCTCACCCAGGCTCCTCCAGGACCCAGTCAGGCCCTGCAGTCCCAGCCTGACTGGAACCAGTGTCTCTACTCAGCTCCTTGTGCTGGGACTGGGACCTGCCCCTCTGGCTGCTGGGGGCAGTCGGAGGATGGGATCTGAGTGACATCAAAATCCAGCCCCAGCAGTGACTCCTCCTCGGTATTTTACATTAAAATAACGACAAAAAAGATTTCACCCTGCTCCACCAAGACACTTTTGGTTCTGTGGAACAGAGCAGAACCAAACCCAGCTGCCCACTGTGGTGATCTCTGGACAGCCCCATCAAAGGCAGCCAGCCCAGCTGAGCCGAGCTGAGCTCTCCCCAGGCAGGAATGCAGCCTGTGCCATCCATCACTCACCATCCCCGTTCTCATCCACCAGCTGAAATATCCTGTCCACCACCTCCTCTGGTGTCAGCAGCGGGGTCCTCTCCTCCTCCACGTCCGACCAACACACCTTCTTCAGCCTGTAGATAGACTGAAAGGAGTTCACAGATTAGGAAAAGGACTGGAAAATGAAAAGCAGTGAACTCCGTCGTCATCCCATCACTGTGAAGGTGTTTTTCAAAGCTGGGGGTTTAACCCTTCTGGAAGGATCTGCCCCTCAACAGCCTCAGATCTGGACTGGCACCTCTGACCTTACACCTGCACATTAATTGCCCCATCTGCTCTGTGAAGCTGCTGCCCTCCTGTTCTCCTTCCACACATTGCTCAGACCTCAGGGCTCCTTTGCAAAGAACAAAGCGAGAGTTTCACAGAGGGGAAAAATCATTAGCCTTGAGTGTGGCATTTTGTGAACATCCAAAGCCAGGCCCATCTGGACTAACCCAGCCCTCTCCCTGGGGAAGCTGTGTCCAGCCTGCAGATCAGGCCTGGCTCAGCACATATTTTGACCCACAGATTCTGCTCCCCTTTGCCACAGGAAAGGGTCAGACTTTATCCACTCCTCCCGTGGCACCACCTGTCCATTGTTCCCTTTACTGCTTAGGTTGAAGGGTTTTGTCTAAAGTCTTCCCTGAGAGAGGATTAGCAGTGGCCTCACAGTTCTGGGCAATTTTTGGCTGACCTCAAAACTGTAATGGAACGTGGCCCAGACAGGCTGCCCTGCTTTCACACCTGCTGCTGCAGGTGACCAGCTGCTCACCTTCCCAGCCAGAAGGCCCTGCTGCCCACACAGGGGCAATTCCTGGCCCTGCATTTCCCTGAGGTGCTCAGATGGGGGATAAGCCGTGGTTATCAGCCTCCCGAGCACTGCTGGGCAGGGGAACTGTCCCTGTGGTGCTGCAGCACAGCCACCAAGATATTTCACCTCAGCCAAGAGCACAGGTACTTGTGCCTGGCAGTCTGCTCAGCCCCACAGCGTCCTTCAGCTTGGAAAGGCCCTTTAGGATCATCCAACCCAATTGTTCCCCCAGCACTGCCGAGGCCACCCCAACCCCTGTCCCCAGGTGTCACATCTACACAGCTTTTACATCCCTGCAGGGGGAGTCGTTCTGGTGTCAGGGCTGGACAACACTTTCAGTGAAGAAATTTCTCCTGACAATCATCTGAAGCTCCCCTGGTGCAACTCGAGGTGGTTTCCCCGTGTTCTGGCTCTTGGGACAAGAGAGCAGCTCCTGCCTTGTCAGTCAAACCCTGGAATCACTGAGAGGCCTCTTCCCTACCTCCACACAATCGTGGTCAAATCCAAGTGTAGGACACAGCAGAAACCCAGACAGGCACCAGAGCAAAGGAATTTGGGCACAAATTGGAACCTCTGAGGGCATTCTCACCAACCACCAGCCAGGGCACAGCCCCAGTGAGGGCATGGGGTGAAACCTCCTCTCCAGGCCAGCACAGGGAGCCTTGGGGAGGGGAGGTTGAGAGGAAAGGCAGAGCAGAGCTGCAGGATCTCCAGCACCCAGAGACTCCATCTCTGGGCAGCAGCAGCAGGGCCAGGCTGCCCCAGTGGGTACAGCAGAGCCCTCAGACACCCAGCAGGCTCCAAACCCTTTCACCAAGGTCAGGCATTTTCACTTCATCACCATCCACAGCAGCTTTGAAACCTGATTATCCCATACACCTCATAACATTGCCAAAGAGCAGGGATTGCTTAAAAAAGGGATTGGGCAATGCCCACTTACCTCAACGATTTCCAGCAGCTCAGGTTTATCTATGCAGCCATTTCCATCCTTGTCATACACTTTGAACGTCCACCTCAGCTTGTGTTCCAGTTTTCCTCGTAAAACAAGATTCAAGGCAGCTACATATTCCAGAAAATCAATGGTGTTATCCTGTGGCAACAGAGAAGCAGCGGCTGGATGACACTTAGCTGGGTGGAAAGTTGATAGAAAAGGGCTTTACAGCTTCCAGAAAACCTGGCTTGAAACTGCCAGAAGGATAATGCATGGGACAGGAATTTGTTTGGCGCTGTAGGGAAGGTTTGTAGCAGTTCAGGAGCAGCAGCAGGCACAGCCACACCCCAGGCTGGGCTCCTCCTCGCCCATCCTGCCATGCACCAGCATCCCTTCAAAACAGACTCCTGTGCTCTTGGGAAAACTCCTGTAAATTAGGAAGGGCACTTCATCTTTTATGCACAGTTTGCTCTGCTACCTCTTCTCCACAGCTTTCATAACGGAATCTGGGACCTGAACCTTTCATTTTTCACAGGAATTTGGGTTTTTACAACTTGGAATTCTGAGACAAGCCTGACCTGCCCACAACTTCCGCGGCCTTTTAAAATCCTTTCCCACAAACTGACTTTTGCTGCCACTTCAATGTGATTTTGACCCTATTTTCAAAGGGAGCTTAAGGGAGATGAGTTGATCAGAGACGAACAACCTGAGTCCCCTTTTCTGGCATTGGTACAAGGAACAAACATCCCAACAGTTGGAATATGATCAAGAGCTTGAGGAAAAGAATAATTGAACCATTGGGCAAGTGCTGCTCACCCGAGACAGCTGAGTCCCACCATTCTGGGAAGCCAAAGCATCCCAGGCTGCCTGTGGCAGCGGTGCAGGGCATGCAGGAGCTGTGACTAAACCAGAAAACCCACTTTCCCCAGGTGTCTCGTGACAAACACAGCAAAGGGAATCAAAACCAGAATGTCTGAATTGTTCAGCATTCCTTTGCTTCTGGAAAGCAAAGCTAAAATCAATATTTTATTACAAACCACCTGCTCGTACTTGATGCAGACACTTCCTCCAACACAGAACAAGCCTGAGTAGGATTTGCCTGCACTGACATTTCCCCTCTCTCTCAACAGAGGAATATTTTTGCCATGTGGGAGCCTTGGCAATTTGAGGGTCTCAAAGTGTGACTGCCTAAGTTTCAACTTTTAATCCACCCTTAGTCCCTTAAGGGGACATTCTGGCCTTAACTTAGGTAGAGCTTTGAGGAGATAAATCCAGGCCAGCCTGTGCTGCTTCTCCTGCCCTCGCGGGTCCCTCGCCCCCGCCTCAGCCCCATGAAGGGTGGGCACAACCCAAACCCCTCCCAATGCAGAAGGCAGATTTGGAAATTATTACACAAAGAACTGTAAAACCTTCTCAGCACTTACCCCATTCTTGTCAAAAGCCCTGAACATGTTCTCCACGTACTCTGCTGCTTCCTGGTTGTCCTGGACCCCGAAGAACCGCTTGAACTCGTGCATGAAGAGGGTCCCACTGGGACATTCCACCACAAATTTCTTATACCATTCCTGCAGCTCTGCAACATCAATCTCTGCTTGCTCCCCTTCAGCATTGGTGAACTGCTGTCCCATTTTCCTCTGGAAAGCAGGATTAAAAACAGAAGGAAAAGAAGAAAAACCTGCCAAAGTCCTTTGTTGTTTTTCTCGTCGCTGTCTCGTGCCTTTCTCTGGTGTTAATGCTGTGTCTTGCTATGTCACCTTCCCTTTTTTTGCTGTATTTTCTTGTTCCTCCTCCCCTGCCCAGCTCCTGGCAGCTCCGTGCACTCCCCAGGAGATCTCAGAGTGGCTGCTCTGCCCCGGAGCACTGAGCACTGGGCACGGATAAAAATAACTAAAGATCATTAGGAGATTCCCACCCATGAGCCCCAGAGACCTTCAGATGTTCTGAGCTGTGCCCTATTTAGAAGCAAACTCCAGGGGCTCAGGGTCCTTCTACACGTTAATACCTCCCTGTCAAAGAATTTTGGAGCAGAGGTTCCCCATGCACACAACACACAGCCCCATTCTCTGAACCGCAGGGTTTTCTAGGGGAAAAAAGGGATTATAGGGGAAGGAACATCAATCTTTGCAATGCTGGCTTGTATTACCTGCCTGTGGGGGCTGCTCAGTGAGATGGGGCATAGGAAAAACAACAACTGCAGAGCGGGAATCCCGAGAAAATGAACTCTTCCATAACGAAACCTGCTGATGGATCCAATTAATCGAATGCCTGCTGTAGGCTCTGAGACAGTTAGTGAAGGCACCTAGACACACACATACTCCTCTTATTGTCACATCTCCATCTTAAAGCTTTAAACTAAAAAGAGCAGGAATTGTTTATTTCCATATTTTTAGAGCATATTCTCCTTATTCCCATCCCCTCTTTGTGGCCACAGAAATTCTCCTGCTTACCCCTTCCCCTCATTTATTGCTTTAATCACAGACACTAATCGCAGCTCTTCCCTGGGCTCGCCCTTTCTGTTCAGCACCACTCACAGCCACTCCTCTCAGCACACACACAGAGCCCTTTCCTTCTCCTGAGGAGCCACCAGCTCCTCTGCACACCAAACCAGCTGCTCTGAACCCAGCCCTTATCTGTGTCAGTGGAAAGAATGACCTGAGCTATAAATGTGCCCAAGCCAGCCCAATATCTTCATTAAGAGGATCGGAGCAGCATTAATAGGAAACCATAGATTCTCTTATCCTAGTGCCAAGGCCCAAATGATTTAAGCTGCTCATTTTTTGGAACTTTTTTTTGGTGTTGGTTAGGTAAGAAGAGCCTCTCTCATGGGAGAACACTGGCTAAGAACCAGGCTGAAATTTTAATTTGATATTGCAGAGGAGTAGAACAATTCATGCTGCACTGTAAGAGTGGGATTTGGTCTGGATCCACTCACACCTGCAAGTAACCAGCAGTGGTACTCTGTGTGAGTGTGTACATACATGTGTATATTTGTATATATTTACACACGGAGATTTGCATAGGTATAACACAACCTTACACTTTCACATGTAAGGATACCCAGGCAAGGTTTGGTTTCACTTAAAAGAAGAGCAAAGAGAGGATAGAGACAACACAGCAGAAGCCTGGAAATGGATGGGAAGGGCCAGAGAAGTTGCCACAAAATTTAAGACTGTTCTATTTCAGTTAAAGCATTTTTATCTAATGATATTCTTGTCTATCCTCGTGCCTAGAAGATTGCAAAACAATAATGAACTCGACCCTTCCTTTTGGGAGTGCTTCAGCTGAGCCTCAGCCCCTGACTCAGAGATGGCTCGTCCACAGCAGAGCAGCTCCAGGGCTGCCCACCAGAAAAATAACAGTAAATCCATTCCCCCGTCTTCCTCTTCACTAGAGCTACTGGAAAGAAGTCTTTGGTAGCCACTGCCATGTTTATAAATTATCTTATATAATTTTTGGAATTGTCTTAGCTGGTGAGGCCACCAGTTCTCCCTGGGTCACAAGCAGCCCCAGGCCACAGGTGCTGCCAGGACAGGATGAGAAGGATTCGTTCCTTTTTCCTGCAGCACAGCTGGGGAGTTTGGGATGTGCTGGGGTGATGCCTCTCCACCATTTTGCGCTGCTCTCCTGCACGGAGCTGCCTGCTGGAATGTGAGTGCTGAGAGCACACAGCAAGACTCCACATGCCCAGGACATTGTCTTGACTCATTGCATAATTTTGTTTTGCCTTATGGGAACTCGGTGATCTGTTCCCAGGAGAGAAAATGGTTCCTTTTTGTTTTGATGACTGCAATCTTCTCCAGCTGGGAACAAAGAGCTGCAAGAGACCTGGAGCACAAAGCCCAGCTGCTGCTGTTGTAGGTATCATGACATACAATCGTGTTGATAAAATAGTGATATTAATTTGGCACTGAAATAAAGTAAATCCCATAGCTCCTGGTATGAAAATTCCTCTGCACATCCTCTGTGTGCTCTGCAGGCTGCACTGAAAGAGCTGCTGCCTCCCAGCCAGCAGGATGTCACTTCATAAGGTACAGTTTATCAGCCAAAAGATCACTTCATTAGATTAAAAAAAATGATGCAGATAGAGGTAAATATAGGTGGAAAGAAGTAAAAATAAAAAGAATCATTTCTAGAAAACACTGCAGTGCAGAGGTTGGTGCTGTTTGTCTGCCTGGAGGAGCAGGAGCAGCGCTGCGTGCGCTGTATCAGAGCAAACACTTCGGAGGATCAAATTATTGATCTTCCAAATGATTACCTTCCTGACAGGTAACATCTGATGGCATGTCCTGCCTAATGAGTTATCCCTGGATTATCACCTCTGCAGCTCCCAAGCTGCGGACTTTCCCAGCCAAGAGCATGGAAAAAGACAGCTTATTTCCTGTCAGCTGCCTGCCCCGACGTGCTGCCACACGCTTCAGCACAGGCTGGTAGAAACTCCAGAGGGAAAAAAAAACCACCAAACCCTGCAGAGGGCTGAGAAGACTCATTTGTTTGGCATCTGTGTCGGTGCTGGGAAGGCAGCAGAGGCTGCGGCAGAGGCAGCAGGGTGCTGGAGGCAGAGCTGCCTGCCAGAGCTGCAGGGAGGCTGCAGGCAGGACTGCACCCCTCTCCCAAGCTGGAGCTCCCAAGCTGGAGCAGTCCCCATCCAGCTGTTTTGCCACATTGCTCCATTTGTTAAAATCCCCCAGCCCTGACCTGCCCCAGGACCCCTCCTGCGGGTTGGGAGTCTCGAGTATCCTTCCAGAGGGCCCGGGAAGGGTAAAACCCTGCCCAGGCAGCTCCCAGCAGAGCACAGACGGCGAGGCAGCGGGAGCGTGAGCAGCAGCACGGCCTGGGGCTCCCTCCACACATCCTTGAAATTCCCTGTCGTCGCTGGGCGGGAGGGAGGTGTGGACAGCAGGAACGCAGGGAGGATGAACGGCGGCTTTTGTGCTGACCCATCTGAGGAGAGATCAAAGATCCTTCAGAGCTTGGCCTGGAGTTCAGCCCAATATCTCCCCATGTCTCTTCCCAGCTGCTCCCAAGATTGTCCTACCACGGCATGCTTTTCTACAGCAGGAATAACAAGGGTGTTTTATTTCGGGAGCAGCTGTCCCTTGATTTACACATCACGACTGGTCAGGTACCACTAACAAAACCCATCTCACCCACCGCAGAGAGCGCTGACCTCAGAGTGTCACATCTTGTCTTCTGCTTATCGCCAGAAAGATTTTCGTATGTGTGGACAAACTCCTGCATGTTTCCTCTGAGTGGAATTCGTGCTGAATGAAGCCTAAAATATTTACCTTGCATCCAGCAAGGCAAACTTCCCCAGAAAGATGGTGAATGGTTTTGTCTCTGTGAAGATCTCCAAGATTTTGTCTAGTTCCAAACTCTTGGCTCAGGACTTCCCAAAGTCAGCCTTCCCAGAGTCAGGGTTCAGCATTTTCCACAGTGTTCTCAGTGAGCAGGAGAAGGGAAATTCCCATTTCTTTTCTGGTTCATTGAAACTGAATGGTGAAGTATAGTATGATCCTTGAAACCAAGATTCACCACTGAGTCACGGGTCTCCACCTACGAGGAAAATAAATAAGACGCGAGGCTGGAGGGCAGGAGAGAGCAGAGGGACCGGGGAGAAGCTGCTGAGCCCCTTCCCAGGGGTAGGTGTGACCCCGGCGCGGGGATGGAGGCAGGGAAGAGGGACGTTTTTATGCTTTTCAGAGAAAAAAACTGTGTGCCTGTGGCTTTAATCAGAGCTGACTTTAGGGTTTGGCTTCATCCTGTGCTATCATTGACTGGATATGGATTTATACGGACGGATGGATGGATGTAGAACAAGAGCAAACGTACTTAGGTTCTGCTAGGGGAGGTTTAGGTTTGATATTTAGGATAATTTCTTCACTGAAATGATGAACAAGCATTGGAATTGTCTGCCCAGGGAAGTGGTGGAGCCACCGGCCCTGGAAGTGTTCAAAACCCTGCAGTCGTGGGGCCAAGGGACACGGTTTAGTGGAGGACCTGGCAGTGCTGGGTTAATGTTTGGAGTCGATGATCTTAGAGGTCTTTTCCAGCCTTAATTATGCTGTGATTCTATGACTCAGCTGAATATGCTTTGAACTGCGAAAAAGCCCAGGAACTAAATGTTTTCTTCCCAAAATATTCCACTTAAAAGACAAAGATATCCCGCTTAAAAGCAAACTTCCTTTCCTAAATACGCCATTTACCAGTGGAAAAAAAAAAAAAAAGTTTGGAAGTTTCCTGAATATTCCATTTGACAGGAAAAGGACCGCGGCGGAAGGGCGGGGGTGCGGGGTGCTCCGCTCGCCCCGGGTCCCGGTGCGGGGTTCGGGGGGATC
>WAAG01087413.1:68347-96148 GCA_013390105.1 Tichodroma muraria | reverse complement strand
GCCGCCACCTCGCCGCCCTGCTGGGCCACCTGCGGGACGCCGAGGCCGCCGGCGCCGAGCCGGTGACCGCCAGCGAGGTTGTCCCCGGCGACTGGAACCTGTGCACCGTGGCCGGGGTGCTGCTGGGCTACCCCGCCGTGTACACCTTCGCCGAGGGCGCCGAGAACTGCCTGGCGCTGACCCCGCTGCGGGTGTTCACGGCCCAGGCCTCCTGCCCCCGGATAAAGGATGGGCTCAGGGTCCAGATCTACTCCTTCAGCGTCCCGGAGAGCCTCTGCGAGGAGCTCGGGGGCGTGCTGGATGCCTGGTGCCAGGAGCTCAAGGAGGCTTTCAGTGCTCAGAGTGATTTTGTGGATCTCTGCATTTCCAGCGAGGTCGTGTCTCTTCCAGCGGTTGCCTTGTAGAACATGAGCATTCTCAGACTTTTTAGCCTTCCTCTCTGCATCAAGGACCAGGGCGGAAGATCCAGTTCCCTGTGCGTGTTGTCCCCTGCATCTCTCGTGGTCCTTGAGCACTGAAGGCTGAATTGTGACAGTCACCGCAGGCCGGTGGCAAAACCAAATACATGTTATTTAAAAAAATCGACCACGTGGACGTGTATGCTCCCAGCTGCTCTGCTGCCTCAGTCCTGCCTGCCTGCACATCGCACCCTGCAAAGTCAGTGTGTAGTTATTTGCAGTAGGCAGCTAAAGCTTAATAAATGATTTGAACACCACAGTGCTTTGAATTAGTGACGTTTATTGTAGGCTCCATGTGTATTTACTACGTGTATATTACGTGCATATTTCAGGTGTATTTACTTCCCGTGCGAGGTGGTGTCATGGCTGTGTTGTGTCTGAGTCTGCACATGAATGAAGGGCAGATACTGCTGTGAAACCTGCGCGGCGCAGCTGCAAAAGGGACTTTAAACCCCTGTCTCTGATGAATTCATGTGGTGCTGGCAGTGAAAGGGAAGCAGGTGCGGCTGTGGGGATGCTCAGACACAAGAGAGGTTGGAGGAGAGGGACAGAACGTGGCCTGGTGGGTGTGAGGTGGGAGAATTGCTCAGGGTGCATGAGGAGGCTGTGCTAAAGAGCCCCCCTGAGCTGGGTTTCTTTGTCAGGTGAGAGTAGGGATGGCCCAGGATCGAGTACGTCCCATTTAGGGAGGCAGGAAATACAGGAGGAGAACTTGGGGGCATAAAACCCAGGCAGGCTGGATGCCAAGGGCACGGGATGCCCTGTCTCTCCTGTCCTGTACGAGCCACGGCAGCAGCGGCCAGAGGGGCTTTGTCCCTCAGTGCCTCGGGGACTGGGCAGTGCAGCCTTCAGCAGGAACAGAGGAATGAAAGCAGCTGAGGGAAGGGGTGATGTCCCTGCGTTCCCTGGGAATTGTCTGGAGTGAGACCCGCTAAGGATACGAACCCAGCGTGCGCATACAAAACAGCAGAAGGTGCGGTGAGGCCAGGTAGCTGTTGGTGAAGCAGAGGTCAGTTCCCGCAGTGAAGTCAGTCATCGAGGAGCTCCCTCACAGCCTGTAACTCACGAGGATGGCGGCGATGGCCACTGCTGCCACTGCCAGCAGGAGAGGGTTCCAGGGGCCCCGCTGTCTCTGCCAGGAGAAGCCTGTGTTACTAGGGGTGCGCTGGGGGATGCCGCTTCTCATCTCAGCCCTAGCAAACACGTCGTTCATCCCTCTGCGCGGCTCAGGGGAGCGGGGGTCTGCCCCCGGCCGATGTGCAGCGCTGGGGCCGGGCCGGGAGCTCCCACCTGTGCCTGGCTGCCGTGGGAGCGGTTGAGCTCGTCGCGGCACTGGCGCAGCCGGGTCAGGCAGGACTGGTACTCCTCGCTCAGCGCCTCCAGCTCCGAGCGCAGCTCCGAGCACTGCAAGCACAGCAAGGGGCTCTCAGCAGGAGGGGTCCCCTCGGCTCTGCGCGCACCCCGAGCGGCCGGGCTGCCGCAGCGGCTGCAGCGCTTCGCCCGCAGCCGGGCACGGCCCAGCTCCGCTGCCCGAGCGTCCTCGAGTACCTGCAGGGACAGAGCACAGCGTTACTGCGGCGTGGCGCTGGGGCAGTGCCCGGCTGGCCACCATCCCACACCTGCCTGGCTTCGCTGCCAGCAGTCGCAGCACGGGGGAGAGGAGCAATAGTGATTTTTATGACCTGCAGGTCAGGAAGATGTGGAATGCAGACTCACGTCAGGGTTTGCCCCTCAACCTAAAATTCCTTCTGCATTTTATTGATCCTGACAGTCCTTTTAACCCTCAGAGAGATGGGGCACATAGGACAGGTGCTTTGGTTGTGCTGCACAACCCCAAAACTCAGGGATGGCCCTGTTCCCCGACCACCCAGATGGGGTGAGTTCTCCCTGACATTTTGATGAGCAGAGCACTGGCAGCAGCTGTGGAAAGAGCTGCCTGTGCCTAGAGGCTTCAGGAGCCAAAGTGGGGACACTTGGGTGTCTCATCCCCCCCAGCTGATCCCTGTTGCTGTGACTGTGCTTTATAAAGCCCTCCAGGGAGCTGCTGGATAATGCCTGATGATGATGGTGCTCTCAGCTCTGTGGGTTTGTGTGACAAGTTCTTCTCCTGCGTGGCTCTCAGCTCTGCTATGGTAAGTTATAAATTATGTTTTGTAAGTCCTTTTTGATAAATCCTTGCTGGCTGAACGCTGCTGTAGGAATTGAGGGGCTGTTAGTTGGCAGAAGGCTGGTTTGATGGCAAAGTGTGCGTAAAAGGCTGTAAAGCTTTGGTTGGGTTTTCTTGCAGCCCAGTTGTACAGACATTGCTTCTGTTAGCAGACCCTTCCTGTTATTGTTGTTATTGTTGCAAGCATTTTGTTTTCCTCCTCTCCTTCCTTTATGCTCAGGGGCTTGGTTCTTGAAGTGTGGCTTTGGCTTTTCCTGTGAGGCTGCTGAGGCTCCTGTGTGTGAGAGCAGGAGTGGGTTTGTACAGGGAGAGCTCTGCTCCTGCAGCCAAGGCTGCTGCAGCCCTGTCCTTGTGTGTAGGGGCTTCACTGGGGACTTAGGCAAGAGGGGTGTCAGGATAAGAATTCAGGGCAGATAATCCTTACAGGAGACACCAAGCCTGGGTTACCTGCGGGAGCTTTGGTGTGTGGTGTTTCTGCTGGGGCTCTCGCACCAGCAGTGGCTGAGTGACTTCCTCACCTCCTTCTCCTTTGCTGTGAGCTGGGATGTCTTTTTCTGTATCTCATCCTTCAGACTTTCTGTTCCCTCCTCCTCCTCAGGGTGCTCTAAGAGCGCGTTTTGTTTTTCCTTGGCAGGAGCGAGAGCTGGGGTCTGTGTGGTGGAAACCTGGTCTAGAAAACAGTCAGGCTTCTGATGAGAAACAGCTCCAGGCTCTGGCTTGGCTTTAGCTCTTGTTTACTCAGCATGGTTTAAGGATAATATTTGTGTGCTATGCACAAAGCAGAAGACACAGGAGCTGAGTTTGTTATCACAGGCCTGTCTCTTCTGTAGCTACAAGTTTGTCATCTTTAGGGCAATATTTCTAAGCAGTTGCCAGAAATGGAGGGGAGGGAGAGTTAAAATGCCTTTTTTTATTACTTTGTCAAGTATAGCTGTAATTGCAATTATAAACTGGAATGTGTTTTGTTTGGAAAAAAATATGGCATAGCCACTGAAGTAGAATTTATAGTGAAATCCATTTATTTTTTAAAGTGTTTGCCATTGTGAATACATTTATGTTTTAATGTTAGCTAGCAAAACAACTCATTCTGTGTAGCTCTAAAATAACCTTTTATTCTAAGCCACTGCAGACTTTTTCCTAGAGTCAGGGCTAGTGTTCCTGTGTCCAGGGAGTGCTACGTGGGGATTACAAAGTTTGCTGACCTTTCCTCTGCACCGTCACCTCCTGGTCCTTCTGTTGGTTGTTCTGGTTGTGGATCAAGTCTGGGAACACAAAAAGCAACATTGTCTGCAGCACTAAAGGAGAATCTCTAACTTTGTGCATTTCTGTGTTACTTACTCTGTAAATGGCTGATCGTTGCCTCCAGTGTTACCTTCTGCTCTTGTTCTTTTTTCAATTTATCTGAAATAAGGATAGAAGGAAATCAAGGTTGGTGTAAATCTCTGTGTATCTTTATGCAAGGTTGGTACTTTTCTGTTCTCCACATTTGTAGAGTGGAGCAGATGTTGTTGGCTGCCCTGGACTTTCTTCTCTGAAGGGATGTGATTTTTAGCTGTTTATTGCCCTTTCTTTTTTGGCAGCTTTTTCTCTCGTGCCTTGTGTTCAAGTCATTTGTAGTTTATTTTAAAGCTGTTCATGCAAGACCTGTTACGAGATTAGAAGTGCAACCCACTTTCTCTTCCTTAATTATGTTTTAAAATAGTTATGTGTGAGTTTAAACTAACGTGTGTGAGTTTCCTTGCTTCTGTCTGAGCTGGTGCTTTAGGACATTCTCAGCTCCTCTGTAATCCCATCCCCACACGCACCCGGGGCTGCAGTGCTGTGTTCCGTGGTCTGGCAAGGGTGGAAAGTCCTGGTTCAAGCTGAGGAGGCATCTTAGATTTTTATTTCTTTCCATGTCTCCCATTACATCCTTTCCTCTAGCAAAGTGACTTCTCTGGACTCTTTAATATTGCTGGGAACAGCTTTTGGAGGACTTCACAGTCAGAAGCTTTTGTGGCAAGCTGAGGTGCGCAGCACGCTGGCAGCGAGCCTTGCGTGTGTGCGGCTCTTAGCACCGCGGGTTTAGGAGCGTGTTGTTGTCCCCCCGCCGTGTTTTTGGAGGGCACGCGTAGAGCCCCGGGTACCTTGGATGTGGCGCAGGACGCCGGCCTGGCGGTCGTTGTCGCGGCGCAGGGCGCTGGCTCTGTGCAGCAGCTCCGTGCGCTCCTCCCGCAGCGCCTGCAGCTCCCGGCGCAGCCGCTCGCTCTGCGCGTCCGCTCGCTGGGCAGGGACACAGTGACAGCCCGCTTCGGCTTGGCAGGACACCGCTGCTCATCCCGTCCTGCCCCCGCACCACCTTCCACCGGCCCAGGCTGCTCCGGGCCCCGGCACCAGCAAAACCGCGAGAAAGCTGCTGCTGCTGCAGGGACTGACGTACCTGGAGCTCACTCTGTAAAGCCTGGAAGCTGTTTTTGAGCTCGGTGTGTGCCGTGGTCACCGTGGTCAGTTCGGCTTTGAGTGTGGCGTCGTGCTCTTTCCAGAGGGCGAGGTCCTCTCGTGTCTCTGCCAGGCTCCTCTGGAGAGGCGAGCAGGGACCCAGGGCTCGCTGTGACCCGGGGGAAGGTGCCAGCCTGCCCTGGGTGACACCGGCTGGGCCGTGCTGGCTCCCCCAGCACCAGCAGACCAAAACTCGTGTGGGGCTGATGCCATCTGATGGACAGAGCCAACATGGGCAATGTTCCCTCTGGAACACATTCCTGTGCTGCCAGCAGGCTTGAGAAGCCTGGTGGTACTTGGGGATAGAACTCACTTGTTTTTTCTGCAAATACCAGTTGTCCTGTGGGTTAAAGCAATTTGCTGCCTCTCGGGGAAAACCTATTTTCATATAAAGGAGCAACTCCAGAAAAAAACAGCTCTGGAGAGCTGGTGCCCTGGTGTCTGTTGGTGTGTGCAGAGCAGGGAACGGCCCAGAGGGATGGTGGGGGGAAGGGATTGCAATTCGAGCTGACGAACCTGAGCACATTCCCCCAGCTGTGAGCTGCCTGTAACCTGATGTTCAGTGAGCACAGGTTGCATTAAAGCTGCTTTAGGCTTTGCTGAGTAGCTAAAACTTTATATTTTTTATCTTTGCTGCTAAAGGTAAGCCTGTCATCACCCTTCCCTGACATGTGGGTTTTCTTTGTCACAGCTGGACTAAATTAAAGCCAAGCCAGGTGTAAGACGTTGCTCACCTGAGAGTTTTGCAGCTGCTGCTCTGTTTGGAGTTTGTCCTCCAGCATCTTCTGAAGAGCCTCTTTTGCCTTCTGCTCATAGGTCTGCTTCTGGTCCTCCATCTCTATCAGAATCTTCTTCACACACTCCTTTGAGTAACTCTTTAAAGAAAGGAGCTTGAAGTGCTTATCTGTCAGATTCCTGACCTTGCTAAACCTGAGTATGAGCAAACCCAGAGTGTGTAAATGCTACTGCTAATGTGCTGTGAAGCATTGCTTCAGCAAAGAGTTAAAGTCCTTTTTTCTGGGTTGGTATCTACATCAGATTGATGTAGAAACTGAGACCCGGCCCAGTTACAAGGCTTGGTTTTTGTTTCCCTGCCTTTCCTCACCTGGGTTTGCCAGTGAATCAGACATTACCTGGGTGCAGGCCTGCAGCTGATTTTCCAGTACCCGTAGTTTACACCTCAGTTTGTCTTCGTTCAGCTGACCCTGAGGAAAAAGCAGTTGAAGTGAGATGTGAAGCCATGAACTGCGCAGTGTGCCCCCAGTGTTTTGTTGGGTTGTGTTTTGATTCTTTTTCTCCCTTCATCTGTAATCTGATCAAAGTCTCTTCAGGGCTCAGAGCTCAAGTAAACCTTCCCAGCCTCAGAATAAATGAGATATGGGGGAAGTAAAATTTTATGGATTGAAAGCCTGTCCCGAGGCAGTTTCTCTGGTTACTGAGTACAGGTGCTGGCAGTGACATGACAAGTTAGCAGCGAGGGGATTTTGGGTTGTTCTGGCTGGCTTTGGCAGAAATGCAGCTGCTGCCTGTCCCCATGGATACCCCTGTTCTCTGCTTTTGCTCCCTCCCTGCCTCGAGCTCCAGCTGCTGGAATGGTCTTGTCTCACTGTTTTCCTTGGAAAATAGGTTGGGTCTGTGTTGCAACATCTGCAGTTGGGCAGGGGGATGGAGGGCACCGGTGATGATTCATTTTCCTGGTTCTCATCATCTCCTCTCGGTGTTAGTCAGGCTGCTCAGGCTTTGTGGAAGCAGACTGCATGCAAATTCAGAAAACAGTTCTAGCAAAGAGTTCACGTAGGCTGTTTTTCCACCACCAATACTGAGAACACCAATATCCTCTCTGCCCACTGCTGTTTGGAGTCACGACTCTGAAGAGAAACTCCTCGATGTCACAGGAATAGCTGACAGACCC
Organism: Tichodroma muraria; assembly: GCA_013390105.1. Lineage (NCBI taxonomy): Eukaryota > Metazoa > Chordata > Aves > Passeriformes > Sittidae > Tichodroma > Tichodroma muraria. The sequence goes on along the minus strand of WAAG01087413.1, from coordinate 89,133 downwards.
AAGCAAAACCAGACTCCCTGGTGTCTCAGAACTGTTTAAATTTGCACAGAAGCATGTTTACAGTCCCCAAAGACTAAATCTTCCCAGTTCTTCAGCTGTCGGTGCGAAGAACTAAAGGCTCTTAGTAAGTAGGTGGAATTTTGAAAAGCAATTTTAGATGTGCGATATTCTGCCTGGTTTTCCTCAGTTCTCCTCCTCTGTTGTCTGCACAGGTTCCAGCTGCTGTGCACAACGTGGCTGTGCCACGTACGAGGCAATCAGGCCCTTCCCGTGCTTTGGAGCAGAAATCGTGGAGGGGTTTGGGTTGGAAGGGTTTGGCCTTAATCATAACAGAGGTTCACTGAGCATCATCCTTCATCTGTCTGCATTTCTGAATCACCCAAGACGTTTTACATGTGCTGGGGGATTTAAAGCACAGATCTGGGGCAGAAAGGTCTCTTTAACCTCAAAGTGAAATTGTGGGAGGGGGAAGGAACCAAATGCTTTGTCCCTGCAGTCTGACACCCCCGTCCTGCTGCAGAGCATTCACTTGCCCCATCAAGCCACAACCACACACAAACAGCACCTCAAAAATGACTCCGTGGCCATTCCAAGGGTGGAATGGCCACGGAGTCATTTTTCCATCATTTATAGGTATTTAAGAGCTCATCTTTGAAACCCCAGCCGTTAGAAAGGGTTAAAAAGCTGCTACAACAAACCTTTGGCATCTCACCTAAGGCTGTAAAGGGGCAGCCAACCCTCACTTTCCATGGCACAGCGTTATGGGGAAGGCTCCATCCATCCCTCCCTTTGCCAGCACCCCCAGGAGAAGCCCCCAGCCCCACCTGCCTTGTGGAATCCCCTCCAAGCAGCAGCATCTGCCTGTTGGCTCCAGCACCGAGGGGTTTTAGGCTGATGAAAAGCTGATTTTTAGGCTGATGAGCAGGGGTGTGCATGAGCCAGCAGCAGAGTCTCTTCTGCAGCAGGGGCAGCGAGCAGTGAGGAGCACCCACCTGTTTGTAGTCTGAGGTTTCGTGGCCACTTCCTGCGAGTGTGGCTGAGTGTTTTTTCCTGCTCACATCACGTTGAAGGAGCAAGCAAAGGCAGAAGTTTCTGACCACAGGATGTCTAACACAAGCTTTTGTACCCCTCACCCAATCGCCTTCTCTGCCTCAACAGAACTTTCAAACCACCTTTTTTTTTAATGCCACAATGGCATGAATTACTTGATTTAATGATCCTATAAGAAAGCCTCATATATTACATAAAATGTATCATCTTAATTTTGCGTACTCATAGAAGAAAAAAAAGAGCCCTGAACCCTATTTCAGGGTGCCCAGAGGATTTTTTTGAGCTGTGGGGAAACAGTTTGGTGGCAGGCCACAATTCAGCACCAACAGCCTTGGTGTTGGGGCTCTGGCCTGTGTTTGGGGCCCAGAATACATCCCTGAAAGGAAAAGGGAGGATAACCCTGTTGTTTCTTCCCCACTCACTGCTGCTGGCTTTTAAGAAACAGTGGGAAAGGCAAGCTATAAAAAAAAACCCAAACCTTATGGAAGAATACAAATTTTTTAGACCTGCTGCTGATCTGAAAGTAAAGTACATTTTGCTAGAATCTCTTGGGGCAAAAAAGGGAAAATTTCAGGCCAAGTTCCCCCTTTCCAGCTGAGTTTGTCCCACCCTCCCAAGGCAGAGAGGTGACAGCGAGGCAGGGAGCCAGGGGGAGGTGATGAGGGGTTCTGCAGCTCTCTGGTACCTGCCAGGATTTCTCTGATGCCTGGAGCAGAGTGGACAAAAGCTCCTGTAAAATCACCATCTTCTGCTTGAGCAGCAGCTCGCGGTGCAGGGCCTCCTGTGGGCAAGGGGACATGGCCAGTGGGGCCAGAGCTGGGGGGACAGCCCCAGAAAAAGTATTATTCTTGCAGAAAACCAGCTGTCCCAGTGGGTGCTGAGCTCTGTTTGGTACCTACCTTCAGGTAGTTGGAAAGCTGCACCATTTCCTGAAAGGGAAAGGGCAAATGTTTAAAAATAGGATTGTTTCAGTTTATAAACATGTCATGAGCTTGCTACAAAAATCTAAATATTTTAAAATGAAAGTGGATTAACAGCCTATATTTGGGTGGAGAAGGAGAGCCTGCTGGGCTCCATTGGGTTAGCTTTTCCAGAGAAATGTGGAAATATTTCCACAGCAGTTTAACTTTCAGGAGTTCCAGGCTGGTCATTACCTGTGCCTTGCTTACCTTATTCAAGACTGCTATTCCCCAGCTGAAATGGAAAACAAAGTGTGTTACTGAGGTGTCAGGGAGGGTCTTCAGCCTGGACGCCCCCTGCCCAGCTGAGCTTGAGTGTCTGTGCAGCAAACCTTGTGCCTTTTGGAGGGGGAGCACTTTGGGGCTTGGGGAGCTGCTGCCCTGTGGGAATTCCCAGGGAGGGGGCAGGAGCTGCTTACTCTGTCTGCTGGCTCGAGTCTTTCACTCCTGAGCTTGGGTTTGGGAGGGTCTGGGTTCCTGTGGAAGCAAAGTGAGAGTGTGTGGATGATCCCCCGAGGGATGTTTTTCTGTGAGGGCGTCCATCTCTGCTCACAGAGGGCTCCCATTGCTCCCAGTTTAAATGGTGTCCAGTGACAGCTCAATGGGCACAAGAGGCAAAGAAACTCCCTGCTCTGATGGACAGGGAAGCAGTGTGGAAGTTATTCTGCAGTGAAGTCACTCCCTGGCTGATCTTGGGACAGCAGCAGGGCAGCCCTGGGGCAGAGCAGCTGCTCAGCAGCACTGGTGGTCAAGCTGTGGGCTGGTTTATCCTTCCCCAGGATAAATATTCCGAATTCCTGCAGCAAAAACTCAGACTGGGGTGGTAAAACAGCATAGGAGTGGGGATGCTGGCTGGGGAGCTGCCAGCTGATCCCAAACAGCTCCACGGAGGTGGGAAGGGAATATCATGCTGGGAAATCTGAGCATCCCTCACGTACCTTGGGTGTTGACAGAGTCCCCTCGTCCCTGGAGGCTGCTGAGGCTCAGCAGGGACTGAGCAGGGGGGAATGTGGGGCAGCTCCTCAGGTGCTGGAACAAGAGGGCAGCTGGAGTCAGCATCTCCCCAAAACAGGCGGAGGGCAGGGGCTGTACCTGCAGGGAGGGGCTGGGACAGGGGTAGCAAGGAGATGCCAAGGAGCTGTGGCAAATCCACAGGGATCTGCTGCTTTGGCTGCAGCAGCTCCAGAGCTTTGTGGCAAAGTGGAGAAAAGCCTGCTGACTGCTGGGGTGGGGGGAATGACACCCCCAGAACGGGACAGGGTGGCAGGGAGCTGGGCCCTGCTGTGGGTCTCTGCTGCCATTTGGAGCAGAGGTGCCAGTTCTGCTTCCTGAGCTGGGCCTGGTTAGCTCTGCCCAGCTCAGCAGGGAAGGCCCTGCACGCCAGTGCTTGTCCAGATTCCTGGGACTGAGGCTGCCGAACCAGGCAGCAGCAGGGGTGGGTGAGTGCCCTGCTCCCTCTGCTGCTGTACAGGCTCTGTGTCAGTCGCCTCGTGCCCAGCTGTCTCTGCTCACACAGCTTTGTGACCCCCAAGGTGCACCAGGGAATTTTACACAGAAATACGTGGACAAGGAGATCTGTTTGGCTCTGCCCAGGGTGTTTCGCACCCTTCCAAAGGTGTTCTTGAAGGCAGGGAGCCCTCTGGGTTCCTGTGTGGCTGGGTAATGAGTGCCAGGGAGTCTCCTGCCTCCTCCACCCTTCCTGTTCACAGCACAGGTGATGGAGGGAAGCCAGGTGGATGGAACTCCCTTATCAAGGGTGAAAATAATTTCTGTAAGTGCAGAACTGCAGCCTGGCAGCAAAAACGTGGCACTGTACTTGGAGAAAGGGCAGAAAAATCTCCATGTGGGTCAGGGCTTGGCAAACAGGAGGGAGCAGGCAGGAGGTGACGGCGTCCCCGCGCCTGACTCCGCAGTTCGCGGGGAAACGCGCTTTTTTGTCCGCGCCGTCTGCATTTTGGCTGCGTTTTGACTCGGACGCTGATGCTCCAGTGGTGGCTGGAGCAGGCTGGGCAGCAGGGCAGCTGTTACCTGGAGCAGGACGCTTGGTCTGGGCTCCACCCGGGAGGAGAGGTCCGGAGCGGTTCGTGCCTCGGGCTCCTGTCCCGGCGGGGTCCCCGCGGGCTCCCCTGCCAGGTTCCTCCTCCGGAGGAACTCCCTTTGGCGGGGGCTGTGCGGCGGGCCGGGCCGGGCCGGGGGGCGGCGGGCGCTGCCGTCGCTCCTGCGGCGCAGCCCCTGCCGCGCCTCCTGCCGCCGCTCGCTCCGCTCCTCGTAGCTCTCGCCCGGGCGCGGCCGTGCCCTCCTGGGCATGGTGGCCTCGTCCCCTCGGGGCCTCTGCCCTGTGAAACCAGGGCAAAACGCGGGGGCTGAGGGAAAATCAACCGTTTCTAGGATTTAATGGTTGTGGGGTATCGGGCAGTGCTTCTGGAGTGCCGTTTGCACGTAGAGTACTTCCGTGCTTTTTACTTGGTATCAAAATCAGCTCTGTAATTCTTTTTACTGTCCTTGTGGTGGTTGTGAGGTGTTCAAAGCTCATTCCTGGTGCTATCTTTTACTGTAGGGGTCTCCTTTGAAGGTGAACAGCATTTTTGGGGTGGTCAGCTCTTGCCCTGGATGGGGAAGGTGCCCACAAGCCCCAGCCAGGACACCGCTCCAAATTCTGAGTGTTTTTCAACTCCTTTTGCTCCACTTTAGAAAGGGCACAGTTGTATGTGCTGCTCAGTCCTCATTTATCCATCTTTTCCCATCTGAGGAAAAGCTCAGCCCTCTCCTACCCGTGCTGCCTCTGGCTTGCCCAGCCTGTCCCAGGGCTGTAAAAGCCACCGTTCACCAAAACTGCACTGAAAAGCAGGATAAAGCTTAAAGGAGCACAGTTCATTACTCACCCCGGGCTGAGCAAACCCTTGAGGCTTTCTTGACAAGCTAATGCTCTATTTCCTCCTTCTGTTACCCCAAATTACCCTCTCTAATTAAACATGACCTCTATCTTTGCTTTCCAAGCTGTTACACTTCTTGCTTCAAGGGAAGCCAGAAAAAAAACGTGCTTCTTGCTGGTTCACGTTACAGTTTCCCAGTGCAAGCTGTGTAGGCTGAAAGTGGGGTGAAAAAAGAGGAAAAAGGTGCCTGGTGCTGCTTTTAGCCCCTGCTCCCCTGCAGCCCCACCAGCCCGGTGCTGTGGGTGCTCCAGCACTTACCTGGTGCCAGGGTCCTGTCCTGCCCCTCGAGCGCCGAGCTGAGCCGGGTGTTATCGGGCAGGAGCACGCCCCAGCTGCCCTCTTCATGCCAACCACCTCATCTTGTGCTCTCTTTTCCTCTCTGTCAAACAGGAAACGTTGCAGCTGCGGCCGAGCCCCGGTTCCTGTGTGTGCTCGCAGCGGGATCGGGCTTATCCTGGGAGCCCCGAGTGTCCAGCCTGGCTCGAAGCAGAGCCAGCAGTTATCTTTTGGGGCATCTCCCCTTGCTGCTCTGTGGCACACAGGCTGAGCGCTGGCTCATGGAACTGCTTGTGGCACTCGGGGACGGAGTTTCCCTGAGCGGCTTTGGGGCAGGGAAATCCAGACTTAGGGAAGTACAGTAATGCTATTATTTTAAGGCTTCTTGCAGATTGGAAAGAGGAAAAAAAAAGTGTGTTTTGGCAGCTGAGGAGAGGTCAGGAATGGCAGAAATTCATTAAGGTCTTTAGAGAAGTGAAAGCTTCGTTAATGCAAATCGGGAGGAGGTCGGTTTAGCCAGCTGGGCACTGATAAGGGCTCAGTGCCCTGATAAGGGCTCCCTGCTTGCGCACGTGGGGAAGGAACACCCGGAAGAGCAGAGATCTCAAAGTAACATTGGATTTATTTTTACAGAGACTGGCATGGAAGTGATGTGTGACAGAAAATCTCTAGGTTCAGAGGCTCTCTCTTTGGCTTTGGGTGGTTTGTGCTGCTTGGCCCAAGCCCTGGTTCTGGGCCGGGGCTCAGCTCAGCTGCCTTAGTGGCTTTCCAAAGGGAATGGATTCCGCAGGTTGAGCAGGAATCCTGCTGGTGAGCAGGACACTGGCAGCAGATGCTGCTGCAGGACTTCTCTGAAGCGCCTCCTGGTTGGAATGAGCCCTTTGCAAGAGTCCATTACTATAAAGGACGTTTTTGTGCTGTGTTACAGACTCCTGGGGTGTCCTGCCCCAGTCTGCCAGGGCGTCAGCACAGGGGTGCCCCAGGGGTGTGGAAGGGGGCACCCAAGCAGCTGGCTGAACACCCAGATCGGTCCTGCTCGGCCCCGGGTGTCCCAGCACAGCTGGGGCCTATGTTCTCCTGACGTTCTCCACGTGGTAGCTGCTGCGGACGACGGAGTCGAGGAGCTCCGGGGCGAGGCTGTGGAGCAGGAGCATGCTGCTCACTGCCCGGGGTGGGTAGTGCACCTCCCGCCGGCGCAGGGCTCCTGCTCGGATGATCTCCAGGGCACACTCCTCCTTGGGGGCCGGCGTGTCCGGGATAACGTGCGAGACGGCGCGCACGGCGCTCTCTGCAAGGGGGACAGGGGTGTGTCAGGTGGGGGCACGGCCACGGCGCCCTCAGCTCGCTCAGGGTGTCTGGGGCATCTCAAACCGACAAACTCTGGGGATCAGACCTGTTTAACAAGGCTTAGAACAGTGACAATAACAATTATAAGATGTCCTTCCCTTTGCACCTCTTGAGTGGCCACAGGACCTCCCCTGAGTTCACTGCGAGGGTGGCAGAGTCAAAGGGCTCAGGCCACGCTTTATGAAGAGCTGGGGTCCTGTTTCCACATTGCACAGACGCTGCTGTGGGAGGCTCCAGCAGCAGTGGCAGAGCAGGCTAGGACCAGCAGTGGGTGGTGGGCTCAGCTTGGCTGTGCCTGCGATGGGCTGAGCTTACCTGTGTTGATGTAGCCCAGGATGCAGAGCGTGATGGAAACGTTGACCTTGTCTATGATGAGTTCCTGCCTCAAGGAGCTGAAAAATCCGTCTAAGGCGAACTTGGTTGCGGAATAGGGAGCGGTAAAAGGGCCGGCAATTCTGCCTGGAGCAGAGACAACGCTGGGGTTCAGGTGCTGGGCAGGCACCAGGCTGCACAGCTCTCCCTTCCTCTTGCCCTGCCAGTAGCTGCAGTGTTGGGATTTAGGGTGTTGGAATAAGTTGTCGTGAATGCTTGAGATAAATAAACACATGCAGGAGTGTTTAAAATGTAACATATGGCACAAAGTGCCTTCCAGTGCAGCTGATACTGCTCTTGTATCCCTGCAGCGATGCCCACGTACTGCGAACGTGTGTTCAGTGTGTGCCCGTGCCTGTGAAATCACCTGCACTGCAGCGTGTGGAGGCGATCAGAGGGTGCCAAGAGACTGACAGGACAAAATATAAATTTCCCAGAGGATTTGAATTGTGCACCAAAGATCTAAATCATGTGCTGGTCCTGAATCCCAGCTCTCTGCTTGTGGTCCTTCCTCTGCCCTTTGAAGAAAGGGACCCTGGCAGGCAGAGGAAGGGCTGCGGGCAGGGCCCCTGTGAGCTCACCTGCTACCGATGAAACCACAACGATGCTGCCCTCGCTCTCCTTCAGCATGGGCAGGGCCGCCGTGGCCAGGGCCACGTAGCTCACGAAGTTGATCTCCATGAGCTTTCGGACGTGCCCCACGTCCCCGCTGAAGTAGGTGAAGCCGCTGCGGCCGATGTGGTTCAGGATGAGCATGTCCAGGCCACCTGGGGGCAGAGCAGGCTCGCCACTAGCGACCTCCGTCTCCAAACCAGGCAGCCTCCTGCGGGCTGGCACGTCTCGTGGGGTGAGGAGGGGCAGCTCCGCAGCACCTACCCCAGGTGTTCTCAGCCTCCCTGAGCACCTCCTCGGGCAGGCTGGGGCTGTCCATGGAGCCGCTGATGTAGCGGGCGGAGGCCGCGCCGAGCTCCAGGCATCGCTCCACAACCTGGGGGGACAGAACGGGCTTGGATGGACTCCCTTGCACGGAACCCCCATCCCAGGCTCTTCCTGTCCTGGGCCTGGGTAGGGCTGGTGCTGGGGAAGCCCTGGGGTGGATCTGGAGGGTACCAGGTGTGCCTGGGCTGGGGTGAATATCCACACCCAGCCCAGCGTGCCCTGCTCGCCCTTTACTTTCTGCAGCTTGGCCTCTGTCCGTGCCGTGAGCAGCAGGTGGGCCTCCATCCGTGCCAGGTGATAGGCCATCTGCTCCCCGATCCCCGTGCTGGCTCCCGTCACGATCACCCGCTTCCCCCGGAGCATGTCTGCAGAGGAGGGCGCAGAGCTCGTAGCTGGCACGGCCCTCGCTGTCCCTCTGCGTGGGCACCGCGGCGCCTCTGTCCCTGCCAGCCTCGTCAGACCCCGCTGGAGTCTGATCCCCAGTCCCAGTTTGGTGGGGAGCACGTGTGAGGCTTGAGCTCTGCACCCGGCCTGGCCAGGCAGCAGGGAGAGCTGACCAATGAAAGGATTAAACGTTCAAAGTGGGAAACTGGTTTTTTTTTTTTCCCCAATAAGTCATTTACAGAGGTCAGACACTCTGTCCCAGCAGAGCCAGTGTAATTTCGTGAGTTTTCCCTGTGCTCTGACCCCTTGCCCGGGGCCTGTCTACCCTCCCAGCCCTCCTGCTGTGACTCTGACAGGCCCTTCCAGGTTCCTGTGCATGGCACACGCCATGCAGCAGCCTTGCAGCTGCTGCAGCTCTGCTTGTAAAGCCTCTTTCTCCCAGGACTTACCTTCATTGAAGTTCTCAGGTGATGAATAAAAATAAAAGGCCAGTGCTGCTCCCAGCAAAGGGATGAAAATCTTCAGGAGCAATCCCATCCCTTTGCAGAGGTACTGGTAGGAAGGAGATGAGCCCCAGGGGGAGGTGAAGGTGGCTGGAGGTTGCAAATGGGGCTGGGAAGTTTTGAGCTGGCTCTTATCTCACCCAAGTTTGCTGGTATCTGTTGGACTTTTTCTCTGCCCTGCCGGTGATTTAGCAAACATTAACCTAATGAAGCGTATGGCTTTGGACTTTAGGCTGTCCCTTTGCACCCTTGGCCTGCCAGGAGTGTCAGGTGTGCTTTTTGAGAGTGCTGAAGGGAAGGCACTGAACAGAGCAGTGGGTGCGTGGTTTGGTGGCTGCCCTGGGCGCTGGGACAGAGGTGTCCCCTCGGAGCAGACATCCGTGGGATGGGTGGACATCCCTCTCTCCCCATCCTGCATCAAAACCAGGAGCAACCCTTCCCTTCCTCACTGGCTGCCATGAGGATTTACTGATCAGCACTCTGTAGTTGTACAGGTTCATAACAGTGTCTGGAGAGAACAGGGCTGCAAAGGTTCCGTTTTCCAGCCATTACTGGCGATTCTGGTTTATCCTCCGGGATATCACCGTGGGTATAATACTGGCAGTTTGTTGGGTGGCTCTTACTCCTAAAAACTATCACTGTTGAGGGATCCATGAGTTGCAAAAGGCAGTAAAAGAGACAAGTGGATGAATAGGAAAGATCCTCAACTTTCCCAGTGTTGTGATGCTGCTTAGTGTCTTCTGGGCTGATGGCAAACAGGCTTGAGTGATCTTCTGGAAGTTTAAAGGGCTGAACCTGCTCTGTGTGCTGGTTTGTGTGGGTGTTCTTGCAGTAAGGAGAAGAGAACGTAGGAAGGAATTGTTCCCTGCGAGGAACAATTCCCTGTGAGGGTGGGGAGGTGCTGGAACAGGATGCCCAGAGCAGCCGTGGCTGCCCCTGGATCCCTGGCAGTGTCCAGCGGAGCTGTGCCCATGAACGGCCGGGAAAGGCGATAAAACCTGGCCAGCACGCGCAGAGCTGTCCGGTTAGTGCACTTTATTTAACGATTAGCTCAATAATTAGTGTTCCGCGGCCGGGCGGTGGCGATGCCGGGCAGGAACGGGGCGGGCCGGGGACCCTGCCGCGGGCCGGGGCTCAGTGCGGCGGGCGGGGGGCGCCGGGGGGCGCGGGCAGGCGGAAGCGGCTCCGCACCAGGTAGTCGAGGAGCTCGGCGGCGCAGTCCCGCAGCAGCAGCGGCAGCCGCGTGGAGCTGTAGCGGTAGTAGAGCTCCCTCCGGCGCAGCGCCGCGCCCTTGAGGATCTCCAGCGCGCACTCGTCCCGCGGCGCCGGCCGCTCCTGCAGCACCTCCGCGGCGGCGCGCACTGCGCGCTCTGCGCGCCGGGTCAGCGCGCCCGGCACCCCGGGGATGAGGGGAACTCCCGGGGATGCGGGGAGAGCGGGGATCCTCGGGGGATGAGGGGAGAGCGGGCGCTCGAGGGGGTGTTGGGCTGTGCCAGCCTGTAAGCGGTTTTACGTGGCATGGGGAAGTAAATGAGTTTTGAGGCTGTTTGTTCTGGCAGAGAGGTGGGATCCCCCAGAGGGGCTGCGGCTGAGGTGGTGGCAGAGGGGTGGAGGCCAGGAGGAGGAGCCGGGGTGGGGATGCTCAGCGCTGAGCCGGGGTAGAACAGCTCTGCTCTTACCGGTATTGATGAAGCCGAGGATGCAGAGCGTGATGGNGGCTGATGGCAAACAGGCTTGAGTGATCTTCTGGAAGTTTAAAGGGCTGAACCTGCTCTGTGTGCTGGTTTGTGTGGGTGTTCTTGCAGTAAGGAGAAGAGAACGTAGGAAGGAATTGTTCCCTGCGAGGAACAATTCCCTGTGAGGGTGGGGAGGTGCTGGAACAGGATGCCCAGAGCAGCCGTGGCTGCCCCTGGATCCCTGGCAGTGTCCAGCGGAGCTGTGCCCATGAACGGCCGGGAAAGGCGATAAAACCTGGCCAGCACGCGCAGAGCTGTCCGGTTAGTGCACTTTATTTAACGATTAGCTCAATAATTAGTGTTCCGCGGCCGGGCGGTGGCGATGCCGGGCAGGAACGGGGCGGGCCGGGGACCCTGCCGCGGGCCGGGGCTCAGTGCGGCGGGCGGGGGGCGCCGGGGGGCGCGGGCAGGCGGAAGCGGCTCCGCACCAGGNGGCTGTTTGTTCTGGCAGAGAGGTGGGATCCCCCAGAGGGGCTGCGGCTGAGGTGGTGGCAGAGGGGTGGAGGCCAGGAGGAGGAGCCGGGGTGGGGATGCTCAGCGCTGAGCCGGGGTAGAACAGCTCTGCTCTTACCGGTATTGATGAAGCCGAGGATGCAGAGCGTGATGGAAACGTTAATGCTCTGAATGGTGAATTCCTGCCGTAGGGAGCTGAAAAATCCATCCAGGGCAAACTTAGTCGCAGAGTAAGGGACGGTGAAGGGAAACCCGACTTTACCTGGACACAGAGAGAAGTTCTGTTAGCACACGAGGCTGCTCTGCCTGAGCCTCTCTTTTGCCCTTCCTCAGAGACAGTGTTTTACCCAAAGGCAGTTTATAGTCAGTGAAGTGTCATCCTGGCACCTGAACAGCAGCCTTGCAAACATTTTTGTTGGCTTCCAGCTCTTAAGGCCAAAGCCATGGCTCGCATCTCTGCTGAGGGCATGGGCAACCCACAGGAGCCACAAAACCCTCAGAGGAGAGAGATGGAGCAAAGTTGAAACCCTTGTCCCTGGCCATGGAGCTGATCACCAGAACGCTGACCAACACAGCAGCTATGGGGGTGAATGCAGCGCTGGTCAAAAAACAAAATGGGGCCATTGGATTGAGCAGAAAACAAATTCCATCAAGAGAATCCCAAACCTGTCTGGATCTGGGTGTTGGGGCTGGTCTTGGTGGGGTTTTAGTGCTAAGCAGTTACGGCTCCTGGAGGATGCCTGGTGTCCCTGTGTGCTGCTTCTGGCAATCAGCCCAGGTGCCTTTTGAGTGAGTCCCATGTCACCAGCCTGGTGACACTGCCCCCTCACCTGCCATGGATGAAACCACCACAATGCTGCCCTCGCTCTCTTTCAGCATGGGCAGGGCTGACGTGGTCATGGCCACGTAGCTGAGGAAGTTGATTTCCAGGAGCTTTCGTACGTGCTCAACGTCCCCATCAAAAAAACCAAAGTAGGATGCACCGACGTGGTTAAGAATCAGCATGTCAAGGCCTCCTGCAAGCAGAAAAGTGGGCATTAGTGCTGTGGGGGAGAGGGCTGCAACCAGCAAAATAGAATTTTCTGGGAGCAGGATGAGCGTAATCCAAGGAAATCAGGTTTTTGGGTCAGAGCTGTGGCCTGTTATCTCCGGAGCAGGGATACAGCCTGGATGGTGGCTGCCAGTAAATATTTTGCTGTGATATATTTTTTTAGTTCAAAACGCAAATACCGTGGCCCAAGGGAGATCACCCCTGAATTGTCTGTGGGCCGGGGAGGGAGAGGGGGTGCTCCACACAGAGCTGGCCTGGTGCATTTCTGAGCCACGACCCATGGCCGCAGTGGCCGGGGCTGCCGGATCCTTCAGCACAGGGCTGATGAAATCCAGGGCTGTGATACTGCAACAGGATGTCAGGAGCCACAGAGCTGAAATCGAGAGCGCAGTTCAGTTTGAGAGGCAGCAATGCAGGCAGAGGAGCAGGGCTGCAAAGGGCAGAACTAGGGGAGAATTTTTCCCGTCTCGCCCCATCTCTCCCACATTTTTTTGCGTGTGGCAAAAAGCACGGCCGGGCTGAGAAGCTGGCGCTGTGCAGGGCAGGTTGCAGACGTACCCAGCGAGGTCTGTGCCTCCCTCACCACGTGCTGGGCGAAGGCCGTGTCCTCCATGGTGCCGCTGACGAAGCGCGCCGAGGCCGCTCCCAGCTCCAGGCACCGCCGCACCACCTGCACGACAGCGCGGTCAGCAGCACCCTCCCTGCCCCTGTTCTCGAGAGGGGGTGTCTGAGCTCCCTGGCAGGTGTCCCCACCTCAAACAGGAGGTTTGGGAGTGTGCTTGGAGCCCTGGGAGCTTCAAAGGGAGCCTGGAAAATGATGCCTTGGGTGAGCGCATTACCCGAGGCAGTCTGGCTCCTTGTGCGTGCAGGCTGAGCTGGAATTGCACGTGAGCAGGGGCCTGCCGAGCTCTGCCGTGGAATGAGGGTGTGTGGGGATGGGTGTTAGCTCAGCTCCTGAGACGTGGAGTGCAGGAGGGGATTGCTGTGCCTGCAGGAGCCCCCAGAGCGCACAGGGGGCTGTCACCGTGCCCGGCTGTGCCCTGTGCCATGGACGTTCCTGTGGCTGGGATGGGAGGTGCCCTCCCTGTGTCTGTGTGAGCCCTGCCACGACCAGGTGAGGGTGCCCAGGTTGCCATTTACGTTGTGCAGCTTGGCCTCGGTGCGTGCCGTGACGAGGATGTGGGCCCCCATCCGTGCCAGGTGATAGGCCATCTGCTCCCCGATCCCCGTGCTGGCTCCCGTCACGATCACCCGCTTCCCTCGCAGCATCTCTGCCACGGAGGCACAGCCATTTCAGTTAGCCAAACGCTATTAGAATAAACCTTAAACTAAAAGAAAAAATATCACTTCATGCCCTTCAGAATCAACAGTTAACTGGCAGGTAAACGAGCTTGGGAGTGCCAAGCATCCAGCACCAGCAGGGCTCTCCCATCTCATGGAAAAAGCTGTGGAGCTGCTGCAGCTCCCTGAGGAGTGCAGTGACACAGGGACAGCGCTGGACTCTTCCAGCTTTTTCCATGAGCCAGGGCACAATTTATCAACGCCCCAACCATTCTGTAATAAAAACAATCCACTGAGTGCGAGCTCCAAACTTTAACACTTACAAGCCCCGTTTATAAACTCCTTTCCTGCACACAGGAAAAGGGAGCCCTCAGTGCCCTCTCGCTCTTGCCCCCTGCCTCACCTGCTCCCTCAGGAGGATTTTCTGCATAGTCCTTGTTCAGCTTGGTTTTAAATCTTTGTTAAAGCAACTTTCCAGAATCCGCCACCACACAAAGGCTCGGACGTGGCTTAGTCCGAGCTCTGTCCGGTTTCTATGCAAAACACCCAAATGTGGCTTTTCGTAGCTTTTTCCTTAAAGTCAGATTCACTTTGGATACTTACCCGGTTTGAAAGTGTCCCTCGCAGAATAGAACCACAAGGCCAAAACCAATCCCAGAGAGGGAATGAGAATCTTTTGCAACCGACCCATCCCACTGTGGAGTCAGGAAATACAGCATGAGAGAAGGAAGGAACAAAAAACCCTCTGCAGAGCTGCTGCTGAGGGAAGCAGCAATGTGACCCTTTAAAAAACCTGTTAGCGGAGGAGCTGCAGCTTCCAAAGCCCTGGAAAATCACGGGTGGGTGGATGGATAAGCCAAGCAAAGCCTTTGGTTTGCTCCCTGCTGCTCGGCCTGGCCAGCGGGGCTGTTTGGGTTCTGCCCGGCTCTTTTCATATTTCCTGTCCTACATTAAAATGCAAAAATTTTGCACAACACCCTGGAAGAGGTGTGTCTTTGCTGAGCAGCATCAAGTTTCACTTGGAGAACATCAGAGGGAGCCCAGTGCAGGTGGTTAAACGTTGTCCTTTATTCCTGCAGGCTCTGGGCATGGATGTGACCTGGCTCTGGCATGGGGGACACCCACAGCTGGTCCTGTGCTCCCCAGGGTGTGGCTGCTCCAAAAGCAGCTCCTGCCACTGGGGTGCTGGCAGCAGGGACTCAGCAGCACATTGCACCCCAAACAGCCCCGGGAATGCTCTGCTGAGGCAGGGTGAGTTTTAGTCTCTTTTTTTTTTTTGTGTCTGTGAACAGATGAGGGAGCAGGAGCTGGGCTGACCCATCTGTGGGGTGCAGCCACCTCAGCCCAAGGGACACAGAGAGGTTTGCAGGGAAACACTGGATGTGTTTTCTGCAGAGAAATCAGTGCTGTGGTTCCTCCTTTGGGTTTTGCAAGAGCTTTGTTCTGACTTTTCAATGAATATAACCCTGAGGAAAACCCACAGAACACCCTGTAGTTCCCCAAGCCTCAGCAGCAGCAAATTCAATGCCATGGATCTTGTGCCATGGGGATAAACTATGCCCTGGCTTTGCTCTGGGGCCGGGATCTCCATCCTGCAGTACCAGTGATGGGGAAATGCTGTGGGAGCTCCTGGAACCGCCCTGCCAGAGCCTCAGCCTCCTCTGCTGGCACAAGAGCTGTGTTTGCAGGACAGGAGCCTCATCTGCAGGGCAGCAGCTGCCCTGTGGTCTGATTTCTGGGGGCACAGCGCCCTGCTTGGCTCTCTCCAACAGAACCAGACAGAATTGTTTAATCCACATTACAGCCTCAAGTTTCCCTTGATAAGAAGCGCTCAGCCCACGCTCGGTCAGATAACGCCAGTGGCAGTCACTCTGCTTTTTCTGCCTTGCTCGGAGCGTGGGTTGTGATCATGGGCAACCGTTTCATTCCTTGGCTATGGAAAAGGAAGGAAAATGAAGTCATTAACCGTATCTCAGCTGGGATCTTGTCTGCAGCCAGCAGGGAGGGAGACTCTTTTCGAGATATTTTAGTTTATTACTGGCATTAGTAAAGCAATAACCACCAACCTTTGTGCACCATCTGGAAGTGTGACAGGAAGGGATCGTGCTCTTTGCTCCGTGGTGGCTCCGGGGGATTCCAGAGCCAACACTGGCCTGCCTTGCTGGTGGTGACGAGAATTGTGGGCTTGGGTTGGGGTTTTGCAAAGTGGCTGATAATAAAGAACTGAAATATGGAATATCTGGACAAAGCTGAGGCCAGTTTTCCTGTATAAGCAGTTTCAGTGCTGTTGGGTGTGGGGGGCGCGGGGCCAGGGCCGTGGTGGGACCTGGCCCCGCCGTGCTGCCCACAGGGTTTGCTCCCAGCCCCGCCAGGCTGCTGCTGCTCCTCACTCCCACTCGCGGCTTTTTCTGGCCTTGTTTTCCTGTGTGCAACTTTAGAACTTGTTTTTAACTTTTTCCTGGGGGTGGGGAGCGCGGGCAGGGAGAGGGGGGCAGGAAAGGCTGACGGGGAAGGGTTTTCTGCTCCGGCTGCTGCAAGCCTCGGTGGGGCAGAGCCCGGAGCTGCACCCGGCCCTGGGTGCGTGGCGGGAGCCCTGCTGCTCCTGGGACGCCTGGCTGGAGTGAGCCTGGATGGCTTCCCCCGCTGCAGCTCCCTCCCGTGTCCTGTGTGTTTGAGCTGTGCTTTCCAGGGGCTGCTGCGCTGCTCGTGGGGGTTTCTCCGCTGGGAGGAAAGGAATCTGGGAAGGAAGCTTGTTCTGCCAACAGACTGGGAGAGGGGAGCGTGGGGAGCCCCTGCAGGGAGCGCGTTCCAGGGCAGCTGAGGCTCGGGCAGGTTTGCGCAGGCAGCTCCGAGACTCAAAAACACTTGGCAGGAATTTGGATACCGCTTCTTTTCTGTTCTGTTTTTGAGTGATATTTGGCTTTTTTCAAGTCGTTATCAAATCTTGGTCAAATGCAGAGGATTTTCCTTTTTGTGTTTTTTCTTTTTCCTTTCCCCTCTTCCTTTCCTTTGTCTCACAGACGTTAAAATTTTATTTTTCCTCCCCAGCTGTCCCAGTGTCCTTTGCCATGAATGCAGCTCTAATTCCTTCCTTTACAGACAGGGCCACCACGATATCAAGGGCTGCCCTCAGTTCTACTTTTCTACTTGCACATCCTGCAGAACCCATTGCTGTCACAGCTACACCACTGGAAATGTGCTCCCAGTCTGATGGGAGATGAGAGGATTGTAGGATGGGTTTGGTTTGGTTTGACATCACATTTCTACATGCTGCTGGTTTAGAGAAAATGCTGTGATGTTTAAGTCATTTCCAAGCCCTGAATTTGTATTTTTTCCTTGTGTGACCAAATTGGGAATTGCTGCCTTGAAATTTCATTGTTGGAACTGTGGCTGGTCTGAGCCTTGGCTGCTGTCCATGTTCCCAGTGCCCTTGGAGCTGGGTGGCTGAGGCTGATATTCTTATCTGCACCCCTAAATTTAGCTTGGCAGCCCCTGGAATATCCAGTGTCCACACTGCAAATAGCCAGTGAGGGCTCTGAAGACATTCAGCTCCTGCCTTTGAAGCGGCTGAGCTGTGAGGGGAGGGCTGCTGCTCTGAGTGGCCTTCAGCTCCACGGGATGAGGGGCTGGATGGCAGCTCCAGGCTGAAATCAGATCTTTGAAAAGATGGGTACAAAGACTCACCAGATTTTGTGCCAGCTGCGTTTTTTCCTGAGGATTTAATGTACCAGGAAAGTGTCACGTTTACAGGTTGGAATGAACCAGATTCAGATGAGTCTGAGAACAACAGAAATCAGCCTCATGTGAACCCAGCAGTGAAACTCAGCCCTGGGGCAATGTGTGGCTCTCCCCAGGAGTTTGTCCCTCAGGATCTGGGTTTAGCTCAGCCTTAAATGCCCTGTCTGCTTTCCCCAGCCGCTCCCTGATCCTGTCTGTGTGCCTTATCCCATGTGGTATCTCTCTCCCAGTGCTTGTAATTCAGTTCTGTCTTTGAGATTTGCCCAGGGGCTGTGGGGATGCTGTTCGCTGTGGCTGTGCTGGGGGTGAGGATGAGGAAGATTTGCTGAAGTTTTTCGCTCTGCTGCATCGGGCTGGTCACTGGTCACTGTTGGTGTCAAAGGGGTTACCGAGCCTCGAGCACACTGAACTTATTGTGTGGTTTGAACACGACTTTACACGGCCGTTATGGTAAAACCTGATTCACACGGATCCAATTGCCCCCTCTGCTGAGAGCCAGCGCTGTCTCGAGTCCCTGCAATCCCCGGGGAAGGGAGCAGGCAGGGCTGACCTCCAGCCTGGCCTGGCAGGGTGAGCTGTGTCTGGTGACCACCCCGGGCCTGCAGGGCAGGAGCTCGTCCTCTGCAGGGCATTTCCCCGGGGTGGCTGCCGGAGCAGGGCTGTGCTGTGGCTGTCTAATCCCCTTAGCTGTCTTAGCAGCGGCTATTTTGACTGTTCACAACCCTCTTTATGAGCTTTAAGCTCATAACCCCGGGCTGGAACACTGGGAAGAGGAGGTGTGGGCAGCAGGGCAGGCAAACCTGGGGTGGTGGGGGGCCAGCCTGGCCGGGCTCACCTGGAGCCCCCCGGTCTCCTCGGGGCTCAGGAGCTCCCTCTCCTCCCTTTCCAGGTCCCCGTTCCCGCGGGGCAGGATGAGACACCTGGCGCTTGCAGAGCAGCGCTGGGGGGTGAAGAACTGTTCCCAGCTCTGGACAGGCTTTGGCTGAGCTCGGCTTAATCGTGTCAGTGCTGGGCTCTGCCTGACGCTGGTGCAGGGCAGAGCAGACCTGGGAGCGCTTCCATGCCTGGCCCAGCCACGGGCACAGCTCCCGGCTTTGCCCGTGTATCCCAGCCCAGCCTTCCCTGCCCCGAGGCCCTGCTGTAAATGCAAAGCCTCCTCAAAAACTGGCATGGGCAGGAAAGGGACACTCCTCAGCTGATGGCTCCCTTCAGGCTGAATTCTCGAAACTTCCACTGGTATCAGTGAGGGGTGGGATTGCTCAGCCTCGCCAAAGGGTTTGTTACAGAGTAAATGAAGTATGTCTCAATGGCTGTTTTAAATTAAGTTATAATTTTAATTGAAGAAAAGATACTTTAAATTTGATTGAAAGCTTGAGCAGAGTTTTTGGGCAGATACTGGGTAGGTTCCTTTCACCACTCTGTGCTGCTAGGTTTGTTTAAGTAATAGAAATAATTGTCAAAAAATGAATTGTGGGTTATGTATTATGAAAATGAAATAGTGAACTTCAGCCGTATTCTGATGTTTTCAGGTCCTGATCTTTCCTTGTGCAGCTCGGGGAGGAGCTGTGCATTGGGCACTGAGGTCTGGCAGGGGTTTTTCATTTTCCATGATCCAGTGTTTGGCTCAATTGTTTTGCTTTTAGCTGGAGGGTGGCACACTGCTGGTGCACCTCCTGGTTTCTGTGCAAGGTGTGTATCCTGATACTCCCCCTGCCCTGCCGGTGTCTTTGAGCAGATAAAGAGGCTTTTCTGCCCTGCTCAGGACTGGCAGGGCCTGTTTTCCTGCCCTCCCCTCTGAATTGTGGTCGGGTCACTCAGCTGTGGCTGGCTGGAGACCTTGACTGACATGACATAGTCCCAAATGCAACAGATTCTTGCTAAGCCCCAGAACATTTTTTAAATAGGTGAAAGTCCTCTAATGATCCTGGCAGCGTCCTGAGTAGAGCCTGAAGCCTGGAACAGTTTCCACAGCCTCCATCCAGCCTGACTGTGCCATCTCCGGGTTTTTCCATCTGTGACACCCTGGGGCACTGGCAGCCAATATTACTCTGCACAATCAGGTGTCTGTGGTGGCTTTGTGAAAGATCCCAGGAAAGGCAGAAGGGTTTTGGTTTTGTTTTCAAGATTTTTAGCCGTGCAGCAGCTGGAGCCTGTTGAAGGATTGCCAGGGCAAGAATGGGGTTTTGGCTGATTTTAAACCAGTCCTGTGCACACACGGCCATGGCAGGGACAAATCTGTGCCGTTGAACCCAGATAACCCCTGAGGTACAGCCCCGCCTCCAGCTCGGGGCATGTGGCACCGGTGTGACACAAGTGCCACCTCCTCCCCAGCTGGCCCCTTTGGGAAGGAGCAGCTGCCAGAGGGGCAGACAGAACAGACCCAGAGCAGCGTCCCTGGGGGTTATGGGGAGGGGGAGCCCCCTCCTCCACTGGCCCCTGGGTCCCCCCCTGCCCCGCAAAAGGAGCCAGAGGTGTGAGCAAAACCTCCTTGCAAATCAGCACGAGAAGGCTTTGAAAATAAACGCAGCAAGAGCGAGCACCGGTACCATATAAAATATTTATTGATCTTGCAAAATGGTGTAAAATGCGTCCGTAAGAAAAATAAGAAACCATGCTGTGCATCGTGCACAGCTTTATACCAACAAAAGGTATTTTTTCCCACTGCTGCACAGCAGCAAATATAACCCTTCACTTCTGGCGAGTCTCTCTCGTGCAGTCTCCTTCAGCCGAGCCTTCTCTTCGAGCTGGAACCACCTGGGCGGGCGGAGTCTCTGCAGTGGAGCCGGCCTAGGACGCGTGGTGCCGGGTCACCAGGGCCCTCTGCAGCGCCGGCGGTGCCTTGCCCTTGTCCAGCACCAAACCCTCCCGTTTCTGCGGCCGCCGCTGCTCCCGGGCCGCCGCGGGCTTGTTCTTGTCCTCCTCCTCCTCCAGCCTGCCCTCGGAGCTGAAGGGGCTGCACACGGTCTCCACCAGCCCGATGACCACCCCAAAGAACGCCAGCACGCTGCCCAGCACGTACAGCTTGACCATCTTCCTGTTGGGCTTCTGGCTGAGCATTTCTTTGGCGAAGGGGATCAGCTCATGCATGGTTTCCATTTCAGTTTGGCAGCAGCAGGTTTGGATGTCAGTTCTGGAAGAGAAGAGAGAGGGGCGTGAGTTAAATCCAGGTGCTGTGGTGGCAGAGCTCTCGGGGCTCCCTGAGCTCCCCGCAGACCCCCGGCTGTGCTTTAAACGGGGACCGGGGATTTTTACTGAAGGTTTGCTTCAGGAAAACGCATCCACCCTGTCCCCGCGGTGCCCCAGGGCAGAGCAGACCCTCCCCAGGACAGAGCCACCCTCCCCAGGCTGCGGTGATGGGGCACACTGTTGGTCCCACGCGTTTTGTGCAGCGTCCCATCCCACCGCATCCCCCACCGCAGCCCTTACCGGCGCTGGTGCTGCAGGGCTGTGCTGTGCAGTGCAGCGGGTGCTGCGGTGTTGCTGCAGGGCTGTGCAGTGAGCGCTGCGGTGTTGCTGCAGGGCTGTGCAGTGCAGCGGGCGCTGCGGTGTTGCTGCAGGGCTGTGCAGTGAGCGCTGCGGTGTTGCTGCAGGGCTGTGCAGTGCAGCGGGCGCTGCGGTGTTGCTGCAGGGCTGTGCAGTGAGCGCTGCGGTGTTGCTGCGGAGCTCCGCTGTCGCTGTCGCTGTCGCGGCCGCTCCGCTGCAGCTGCTGCCCGGGGCCGCCGCCGCCGCCTTTTATCGCTGGCGGGGCGGGCGGGGCGGGGGCC
>WAAG01087413.1:25115-68200 GCA_013390105.1 Tichodroma muraria | reverse complement strand
TTCCTCCCCCTCTTTGTAATTTTTTTTTAATCTCCTCCTCTTTCTCCTCCCATTCCTCATTCCATTTCTTTCTCCTTCCATTTCTTCTTGTGTTTTCCCATCCTTCCTTCCATTTCTCCTTTTTCTTTTAAAAAACTTGTGGTTTTACCCCCTCCAAAAAAACCCAAAATTGTCTCAATGTCTAATTCCCAAACCAGAGATCTGATGCTTGACTTGCTGTGCAGCTCTGTACCTGCTTCTGCAATAAATATTAAATATGTTCATAGAAGCTTTACTGATTGCCTGGGAGGGAGAGACAGGGTCTGTGTCCATAGCTCCCAAAACAGAGCAGCGTTTGTGTCCAGGGCTTGGGGCTGTGCGCCGCCAATTCAGCAAAATGTGCCTGCCTTGCTGCCCGCTCTCGCCGGGAAGGGGGTGAGGAAATGCCCCAGGGAAGCACTGGTCGGTGTCAGCCAGGCCGAGGCGTGACGGTGATTGTGAAGGGTTCGCAGGTGCCTCGTGGCAAAGGGAACCGCTAGCGGGTGATTCTGCAGCGGGGACAGCCCCTGATTTCCTGGGAGCGAGAGAACTGGAAACTCCAAAGCTGGAGGAAGTTACGCCGACTTAAGACCCGCTGGTCACTTTTCCTGCCCTTGGTGCTGAATCTCTTCGTGTCACCCCCTTTTGTCGCTGCTCGTGCCACCTGCAGCACGCTGCAGCTTCCGCCCTGGGCAGAAGCAGGAGGCCGTGCTGCCGCCCTGCTTGCCTGGCCTGCAGCCGGGAGTGCTGCACCAATAACCCCCGGCAGTATTGATGATGCAAGAACGATTGCATCATCATCATCATTGCCATCACCTGCTCTGGCTGCAGGAATCCTGCAGATTCCACGCACATCTCAGCAGCTGCTGAGCCCAGAGAGCTGCTAAAACCACAAGAAGTTGTTGGGATTTCTGGCAGATTTCAGATGGGCCGGGACAGATTTCTTGGTGGATCCATGTGGCTGAGAGGATGGGAATTGCTCTGCTGGGCAGTGTATAGAAATTAAAGTATAAGCTGATGTTGTAGCAGCAATTTTAGGGAGAGGTTGGTGCCTGTGGAAGGAGGTAAAGCTCGGAGGGAGCCTTCAAAGGATGCTGTAAAGCAGCTTGGGTCCCCGGAGAGGCACAGCCCAAGGGGTGGGCAGGCAGCCACCAGAGCATCTGGAGATGAAGGGGGCTTGTCCCCAAACCAGGGAGGGAATAAGGGGGTTCCCTTACCCGTGCCCCCCAGCACATGGAAGATGGACGCTGTGGCACAGGGGGTGTGGGTGTAGTGCTCTGAGCTGGGTTTTGCCTCAGCCCACGTAGGGGAAACTCTGTGACGTAAATAACTGGTGATGGGCACGGCTGGTGCTGTGTCTGCCCTTCCTGCCCCTGCAATCCTGCAGGTGAGGGAAGTCCTCCCTCCCTCCCTTCCTTCCCTCCTCCTCCCAAAGCTTTGATGCCCCCCACACTGCTCGGTTCCCTGCCCACAGCTGACCCAGCCCCCAAGGGACACGGCCCTTGAGTTTGTGGGGTTCCCCGCTCGTGGCCGAGCTGTGCCGTGGGGGTGTGTGGGGCAGTGAGTCACCCCCGGCTCCTCACGGCCCGCACGTCCCGCCGTGGCTGGAGGCAGCACAGCACTCCAAGGAAATGCTTCTGGTGAAAACTTGGGGTTTTTGAGCCTGCTTAGGAAACTGTATTGCAAGACTGGCTGTAAAAGTTGCTAAAGACTTGTCTATCCCTCCTCAGCGTCTGGGTGTTGTTTTTTTTTTTACTTTAAATAAAGGGTCCTTATCTTCTCTGCCAACTTGGCAGCCAAGGTTGCAGCTGATTCCTGTGTTTAGGCTGTGTTTTTTCTCTTCTGCAACACTCAAAAAATGGCCATTGGAGAAAAGCTAGCTGGAGGAGACAGCGACCAGACAGGGGAAGTTCAAGGTCACGGCTCCTCCTGCCTCTTTGGGGGTCATCGTGCTGCCCCTTGCCAGCTCCCAGGGAGAGCTGGGGGCTGCCCTGGCCCTGCTCAACCCCAGCAGCAGCGTCTGAGCTGCACCCAGCCCCGACACAAAGGTCACTGTGAAGTGTTGGAACTGTGACATTTCACCTAAAAAAGTGATTTTTGGTTGTTTTTGGGCTTTTCAGGCAGGGTTTTTGTTGCCTGCTGAACCTTATGTTTGCAAGTCTTTTCCTGAGGGCTGGGAAGTGTATTTTTTTGTTCATTAAATACTCATGGAGATGTCTGTGCATTCCCAAACTACTGAGAGCTGGAGCTTTTGGGCTGACACAGAGCTCAGGGTAATTTTGAGCATTAACCAATCAGCTGATAATCATCTCTGGCAAACACTTCTCACAGCAGCACTCAGATTGTGCTGATCTAATTTAACAACATTTGATTCAATTTTGGTTTAGATTTCAGTAACAAAGTCTATGCAAGCTCGTTGTGTGGACATTTAAATTGAATTAAGTGTGGATAAAACGATTAATGATTAACACTAAATTAGACTAATTTTAGCTGTTCTAAATCTTACTTAGGAGAGTCTGCACGAGGATGTTGTCAGGTTTAATTGCAACTTTGATTAAACCAGGCTTTGTGGCTGGGGGAACTGCACGGGTTTAACGTCATCGGGGGGAAGAGCTCTGCCTGAACTTCCAAAGCAACGTCAGAAGCCGCGGCTTAACCTGAATCTGGCAGGGAGGGGAGGCGGGATGTGTGACAGCTCGGGGGATGGTGCTCCTCCGCCGCCCGGAGCCGCCAGCCCGGGGAAATCTGCTTGGAATGGCTCCGCAGGAGGGTGCGGGTGATGCTGAGCTGCAGCCCCTGCGGCACCGGGTGCCTCTCCCAGCCTGAGCCCCCTCCCGGCACGGCTGGCTCTGCACGGAGCATTATCCAGAGCACTCTGGGACAACCTTGGCGACGCTGTCGGGAACGGGAGCGAGGAGCTTTCCCGGCCCTGGGGAGGGTTCCAGGAGGCTCAGCTCCGGTTTCTCTGGCCCGGGGCTGGCACTCTCCGTGCTGGCACGGGCCGGGGCACGGCAGGCGCTGGCCACGCCGCGGGTGCGTGCTGGCGGCGCGGGGAGAACTGCCCCGAAGGGGCTGGGAGGGAAAGGGAGCTGCTCCTCCTGCCAGAACACCCCCATAGGAAGCTCTGGAAAATTTCCAGGACATCTGATCCACTCGGGCACAAGCTGCTGTAGGTGGTGTCACCCCTAAACACTCGAGGGAACAAGGACAGGAAAAGGAAAGGAAACCCTAAAGCCCACCAAGGCACATTAAAGGTCTGTCCTACCGAAAATGAATGAAATAATGCAGGTTTGGTTCCATCAGCTCTGCTGGGCCCAGAGGAGCCTCCCCAGGCTGTGATGGACACAGGGTGAGGACAGCTCCGGCCACGTGGCCGGGCCGTGGTGGCCTGGTCACTGTGGTGACCAGCCCTGTCGCGGGGTCTGAGGAGCGATTGCTGCCCTGGACAGGGCACAGGGACTCGGCTGCTTGGTACCAACGTGTCCCGCCCTGTGGAAGGGATCTTGAGACAGAGGACTGAGCTGCTGTTCAGTGCCAGCCCCTGGGTGCCAGCTCCTTGCATGTGGCACAGCCCTCCCCTCAGTGGCTCGGCAGGAGCACGAGAATTGGGCAGAGCTGCTGCCTCCTCTCCCACAGGTCCACGAGAGGCCAAGGGTCGGGCACTGCTGGGCTCTGTCTGTGAGGAGTGTGAGCCCCATGGGCTGAGCCCAGCCCTTAGCCCAGCCACGGAGGGCAGCAAAGGTGGGACCAGCCTCTGGTTTACCTGGGCAGCTCAAACCCTGAGCACAGCCTTGTTCCAGGTCCGGCATCTGGGGGGAGGCCCAAGCTGGCAGCCAGGAGCAGCAAACAGCGAGTCCTTTGTGTCACACCCGGGGAGTCTGTGGCTTAAAGGGGGCTCCTAAATGCCCCATCAATTTAAAATTATGCCCTGGATGTTGCAGGGGGAGGCTGTGGGGGGCTTTGCTGGCTGGCACCCGGGGTGCAGAGAACCCTCCGTTCCACTGCCTGGAAAAGCCAAAACCCTCCAGAGGGGAGCTGGACTCTTTCCTAATGGAATATTTTCCTGTTTAGGAAACGGGGACGTGACAAAAATAACGCTGTTCCCCCGCAAGGATAATTTTATCAAGGTCCCGGTGGAAGCGGGCGCAGCGCCAGCCGTGCCCTGCCGGCTCTGCACCGTGTCCCTGCGTGCCTGGGGGCTCTGCAGCCCACTCTGCTCCGTGGGGGAGTCTGTGCCGGCCCATCGAGGGTCAGGGCACGGGGGACTCCCTGGCGTGGGGAAGGCAGCTGGGGGGGAAAGGAAACCCAGTTTAAGGGTAAACCCTGAGCCTTTGCTTTGCCGTACAAGCGGCGTTGAAGGGATTTGGGACAAGTGCTCTGCTCCAGCGCTGGGCTGGCTCTGGGGCAGGTCCTGAGCTCGGTGCTGGGTTGAGCTGTCCCTACAAGGCAGCACGGGCCATGTCCCAGCTGTGCCCACAGCTGGCACCGGCCAGGGGCTGCAGAGGGAGGCTGGGGTCACCTGTGGGGTCACAGGGCTGCTGCACTTTGGAGCCAGCTCTCAGAGTTATCGGAATTTAAACCTGAAGTAGGTCAGTGGCGTTTCAGTTCAAAGTTTTCTTTGCTTTCAGAGCAGGTTTTCATAACATGAATTGGAATTTCGTCAGGAATTCCTGAAATGCTTTTAAAGGAGATCATGGTAATTAGCAAAGCCGGTGATTTAAATCATCTCTGCTGGAATAAGAAGGTGGTTTGCTGGTCAGGTTTGAATTAAAATGGGAAATGAAAAGATTAGGTGGAAGAAAACCTCTTTTATTACTGATATCTTTAATCTTGCAATTGAGAGAGTTGTCAAAAAGAGTTACAACATGAGACATAATTTCTTACCCCTGACAAAACCCTTCCAAATTTTCCTCTTCCCAAGCAGCTTCAGTGCTTCCACTCCATGTCCTGTGACTCTTCCAGGTTTTTCCCAGGAAAGTTGCGGACACCTGACAGGACCCAGGCTGTGCTGCCCAGTGATGGGAATTTTCATCCCAGCTCTGGGAAGCCAGGGGCTTCAGGGAGCTGGGAGTCCAGACTCTGCCCTCCCCTGTGCCAAGATCCTGCTCAGCATAAGCAAATTATCCCTCTGCCTGTTTTTTTTCCATTGTAAAGCAGCTGCTTGTGCAGCAAATGCGTTTTCAGGAATTGTGCTTCAGACATTTGTTAATCCTTCAATGAAAAATGTAACAGCAGCATTAAGTATTGTTCAATTTTTGTATGCTTGAACTATAAAACCATCCTCAAGCAGCATCTTTTTCCTTAGTGGAGGTTTTGCATTTCAAGGGATTAAATGTTCTTTATGCAGTGCTCTGTCCCTGATTTCCAGCTCCTTTTGTGTTTCTCTCAGCTCCAGAGAGAGAAGTTAAAAACTGACTGAACCATGAACATTCCCTCCTGGCCAGGGCTGGCTGAGGGTGTCACAGCAGCTGAATCCAAAGCTGCTGAACTCGCACAGTGTCCTTGGAAAAGCTCCCAAGGGAATAAAGTACTCGCGTGCCTCTAATCTGAACAGAAAGTAATGTCAGCCTGGAGGAAGTAAAACAAAGCCACTCATGCAGGAGTCACATCCTTTCCCACTCGGGCTGCAACGCTGAGTGTGTTCAGTCCTGAGTTCAGCCAGTTCTGAGCTCACCCCGGGGGTGCAGAGGGGACCTGCAGCTCCTTCCTTCCCTGTGCTCCTCCCACTCCAG
This sequence comes from Tichodroma muraria, assembly GCA_013390105.1. Classification (NCBI taxonomy): domain Eukaryota; kingdom Metazoa; phylum Chordata; class Aves; order Passeriformes; family Sittidae; genus Tichodroma; species Tichodroma muraria. The sequence goes on along the minus strand of WAAG01087413.1, from coordinate 62,450 downwards.
AGCCTTCTCCCGCATTCCATCAGCGATGCCGGAGCCCAGAAAGCGCCCGGGAATGTGCCCAGGCAGGGGGGCTGGGGCTGCCTCTCCCGCTAGGGACCCAGACTCCGCGGGCAGAGGCTGGGCGGGTATTGGCCAGCGTGACCTTGTGACACCAGGTGACACACAGCGGCCCCGGCTGGCAGGGCCGTCCTGCACCCTCCTGTGCTCTTTGCCTGTGATGACTTTCTGTTCCCAAGGCTGTGCCTTCCATCTGAAACCCAAATCCAGCTGTCTCGCCTGCTGCCAGCGTGGCAGGGCCGGTGGCCTCTGAAGTGTCCCCTTCATCCCACGGCTGGCTGTCCGTGTGGTGATGCCAACCCCTGCTCAGGTACAGCACCACCTGGGGTGGAGCCTTCCTGCGGCTGCGAGCCCCGCTGGGCTGGGCTGGAGATCCTCCCGGCCCAGCGAGGGCTCAGGCTGCCCTGCTGCTCGTGGGGATGTCCCCGGGCATGGGGAGCAGCAGCTGGTGCTGATCTGCTCCGGGAGAAGAGGCTTTCTGCAGTGATGTCCCGCACTGCCTAGGGCAGGGGATGTCCCATGACTCAGAGCTTGATTTCCTGCAGGAGTTAATGGTATTTGTTTTCCAGGGAATGTCTCGCCCAGCCCTCTGAGGGCTGTGGGCACAGCCTGGCACAGGTTTGCACAGACTGAGCTGGAGAGGAACTCGAGCCCTGTGAGCATCCCCCTGTCTGCCCCACTGATCCCCGATTGCTCAGTGCTCACATTTTATTTGCTGTGGTGCAATTTTACCATCACTTAAGGTCTCCATCTGTAACATATTCCCTCCCTGCTACCCAGGACAACACTGGACAAGGCAGCCTGGATCTGTTCCAGCCCTCCGGCTCCCATCAGGGCCCTGGGCTTTCAGGGATCCCCTGCCCCAGCCACGCTGCCCCTGAGCACCCACCCGTTCACAGGTGATTATTCCCTTTCCCATTTCCGTTGGTTTGCAGTTGGTATTCTGCAAAGGAGCCTTTTCCTCGGTTTTGATCTTGTTTGAACTTGTGGAATTGCAGGCGATGTTTCACCCTGCTCTGGCAGGCCTGGGGTCGGTGGGAGCACTTCACACACACGAGGTTAGGCTGAGGGGCTCGGCTGTGCGGGGTTCGCTCCCCCCCAGCCTGGGGGTGCAGAGGCCGTGTCGGCAGCTCGGGGCACGTCTCATCCCTGCCTTTCTCTTTAAGACATTCCAGGGTTTCTTCTCGCTTCCCTCCAGCCGCCGGCCGGGCCGGGCCGGGAAGGAATGCGGCGTTACCGCATTGCCGGGCAGGAGCGGGGCGGGCACGCCCAGGTGTGCCGCACCTCAGCCCGAGCAGCCCAGCCCAGCTTCCACGCACGGTAGCCTGAGGGACAGTATTTTTTCTTTTTCCAGCTCTGTCTGCTCGGAGCTGCTGCTCCTCGGCTTGACGTGCCTGTGTCGCTCAGGGTGGGGATGGGAGGTGGGTGACACCAACAGCAGCGCCCCAGGAAGAGAGACCTGGAGTCACCTGGTGGGTCCTGCTGAGCCCCTCACCAGTGTGGGAGAGGGTGTGACTTTGGGGTTATTTCACTGAAGTAAATAAAGTTTTTCTGAGGATGAAAAACTGCTTCAGCTGAAATTCAGCGTGTGAGCAGTGCTGGGGTGGTGCCTGTGCTCTCAGCTGCCTTCACTCAACAGTCCTCACTTCAAACAGGTTTTTAGAAGTTTCTCACTTTGCTGCTGCAGCAAAATAATAATGAAGTTGTGCTGCTGTTTCCACTAATAGTTTAAAGGATGGAGCTGAGGTGCTGATACTGGCGCTGCCCTGTCAGCCGGCGCTGGACACAGCGTGCAGACCCTGGCGGGGAGGGTGGGCGAGTTCACCCCCGTTCAAACCAACGTTTGGCCCCGGCGGGGTTAAACGAGCCCCGGCTGGGCTTTCCCCGCTGCCCTCACCGTGCCCGGGCGGTCGCAGTCATGAGTTATGCGCTAACAGGGTGGGGATGTCTGGGGATCCCTGAATCACTCCTTTATCATCGCTGCACCCACGGGCGCCTTCTCCGCAGGTGAGGCAGCTGCGCGTTAAAAGCCTGCGAGGATCAGCCGGCGCTCAGAGGCTCCTGCGGCTGCCGGGGGAACGCGGGGACACCGCGGGGACACCGCAGGGACACCGCGGGGACACCGCGGCCACGCTCCCGCAGGGGACGGGGCAGGTGAGCTCTCTGGTTGCTGCAGGTGTGTGCTGGCAGCATTCCCCCCCTCGGCTGTCCCACGGGGCTCCTTTCCCTGCAGGAGACACTCACAGGAGGTTTTTCTGGATTTCTCCTTTTCCTGGCATGAGGCTTTGGGCCAAGCGACGAGTTTGGGTCTGGGATTGACTCTGGCAGCGCAGGGCGAGGGTGGGGCTGGTGCACAGAGGGTGGCTGGGGGCTGTACGGGCTGCGTGTGAACTCGCCAGCCATTCCCTTCCCTTCCAGCCCCGTATTCCCGCCGGGCAGCAGCGATGGCGGGGCTGGGGCAGGGGCTCATTGCGTAACAGACAAATTCAGTTTGAGCGTCTGATTTCCCTCTTCGTTATTCTTGATTTCCACCCATGTTATTCTGTGTAGATTAATTAAAATATCTCCCCGTTAAGTGAGAAGGAAGGAGGACCTGGACTCAGCTTTTGAACTGACGTTTTCTGCTCTTTTCAGTCTCGCTGCAAACCCTTCCCCAGGTGTGTCTGCGGCCGAATGGAGCCTCGCTGCCGGCTGGGGCCATGGGCAATGTTCATCCTGCTGGGTAAGGCTCACACTCAGTGCCCCCCAAAGAACAGGGGTCCAGCTGGCTAAATAGCAGCGCTGCTGATGGGAGCCTGGGAGCAGCAGCAGCAGAGAGCCTGGGCTTGATTATAGTGCTGGGGTTGGCAGGAGGCTGCTGCTCTCTGTCCTGAGCACCAGGGCTGGCTCTGGGACCAGGGGACACCACCAGGGCTGGCTCTGGGACCAGGGGACACCACCAGGGCTGGTCAGTTTGATGGGCAAGGCACAGAGCATCCATGCAGCCCAAAACCTGGGGCCAGGACAAAGAAGTGTTTTGGAAGTGACTCATAGTCCAAAGCACCATTATTAAAAAACGAAGGTACCTCAGGGCTGTAACACCCTCCTCTCTGCTGGCACGTGCACTGGGGAGGTCGTCCCAAGCACGGCCTCGCGGCTGGCTTGGTGCAGCAAACAGCTCCCTGTCTGGGAGGCTGGCTGGTGTCTCTGCCTCCCTGACACGGCCCTGATCCCTTTTCCTGCTGTTCCAGCTGCCCCACGGCTCCTGGGAGCGCAGAGAGCCTGTTCCCAGGGAGCCTGCTACCCTCCCCCCGGGGACCTGCTGCTGGGACGAGCCCCTCGCCTGAGAGCCTCCTCCACCTGCGGCCTCAGCAAGCCCGAGACGTACTGCACACCCCACGGAGAGGTACAGCCCCTGCTCACCCCAAAGCTGCCCGAGGGCTGGGAATGCCTTCGTCTGTCCCGTCCTCCCCCCCGCTGGCAGGGTAGTGTCCAGGCTGGAGTTGTCCCTGCCTGGGGCAGGGGGTGGAATGGGGTGAGCTTTAAGGTCCTTCCCAACCCAAATCATTCCATGATCCTGGGATTTGTCCCCCTCCCAGCCACGCTGGCTCATTGCACCACCTGCAGTGTCCCCTGGAGCCCTGCTCTGCCATCCTCACGGACCAGGAGCTGAGCACGAGGGCAGTGACAGGCATGGGCAGCAAAGTTCTGGCATGAGCACTGTGGGCAAAATACCCCAAACCCTCCTATCCCTGGACATTTTAGTTACAAACTAAACTCGTATTTTACTTGTCGTAAATGGGGACACTTCAGGTCTTTCACAAAGCCTTGGAAAAGCTGAAGTGAACAACTGTTTTCAATCAGTGGCTGTGTGGGGGCAGGAGATCCTGCTGGGGGGATAATGCTTCATCCAGCTGCAGATTCCCAGAGCTGCCACTGAGTCAGAGGGAGAGTTTAAGGATAAATCTGCCCGAGCACAGAGCTGGGAGCTGCAGGGATGATGTGTCCCTGGTGTGAGCACTTCCTGCAGCCTTTCTGTGTCTGCTGTTACCCCCGTGAGTGCCTTGGGAGGAGCCCGAGGGTTCAGTGCGGGACAGGCAGAAAGGGTCTCGGAAGAGATGCTCCAGAGGGAAGGAGGTGGCAGCCCTCCAGTGGGGCAGTGTTCTCTGCACTGAAGCCCAGCTCCAGTGAGTCAACCTTCTCCTGGTTTTAATTCCCCTGCAAGCTGAAGGCCAAGGTGTGGCTGTGAGTGGATTTGTTGTGGAGCCAGGGGTGTTCTGGCTGGGCTGGAGAGTTTTCCACTCCTCCCTGAGCTCAGGGAGGGGGCAGCTCCCAGCCCAGAGGGGTGTGAGCATCGAATCCTCCTGGATGCTGGGCTGGCTGCAGCATCTCTTCTTCCTCAGGTCCTTTTCTAAGCTGACAGTCACAGTCAGGCATTTCCTCCACTCCCTTTTTCTGGAGCTCTTCTGCTGCTCCCAGGGATCCAGGATTTGTGCTCACCACACAAATAAACCTCTACTGCTTCCCGTGGCTTAATTAGTTTTTCCTTTCAAATTTCTGCTTGTAGATTAGGAAAATTGTTCATAAATGTGCCTCTGAAATCTTCATTTAACAGTGACTTTTATTTGAAAAGGGGGCATGGGGGCCTTGTGCTTGGGCAGTGAGTGTGGACAAAACCCTGACGAAGCTGCTCATCCCAACACAGCTGGAATGGGCTGGTTACCCCCTTTGCCTGACCCTGGGAGCTCTTTCAGAGGGCATCGTTGTGATCCTCTGCATCATTTGTGGTCTTTGAAGTGGAGCCTGGACATCTCTGCTGGCTGTGCTGCACCTGGGGCAGGAATGACCCGCTGGGTGCAGGATTAGGGAGTGAGGGTTGCTGGAGGAAGGCAGGGAGCAAGGCTGCACTGCTCTCTTCCAGGCTACAAATCTCCCAACTATATTTTCATATCCCTCCTCCCTTGCCTTACAAGTAGCAGGGTTAAAGGGGATATGGAACAATTAACATTATGTTGAGTTGGATTCTCCAGTTCTAGCTCTGGGAATGGGGTCTTCGCTTCCTTGCATTTTGCTCCTTTCCTTTATTGAAACGAGACATTCAGAGTTACTGATGGCAAATCCCCTGATTTCTGTTCTGCAGCTGTAATTGCTGGTGGAGTTTTGATCATACCCACTCTTAACTTTGGAGAAATCCCCATGGGTTCAGCATTTCCTAATTTTTCCCTCCCTTTCTCTACTTCCCTAATTTAAGCAAAACTGAACTTGATTTCCCTATTCCCATCCTATAAAAAGCAAGCATATTTAATTTATAGGCTCTTTTTTGGTTACAAGCCTTGCTCTTGTTCAGTTGCCAAATAGGTACAAATCTGGAGGTGGTTTTGCAACCTCAGCAGAGGGCATGGGACAAGGGGTTGCTGCCACTGCTGCAGTGCCAGGGGCTGCTCCCTGCTGGCCCCAGGGCCCTCTTTTGCAACTCTGGTGGTCACTCATCAACTTCAGCCTCTGCTCTGCTCCATTGTCTGCCCCAGCTGCAGATCCCTCTAACCTTTATACTTCGCACTCCTGATTGCTCCATCCCCGCGGGGGCCCAGCCCGGTGAAGGCAGCGAGGAGCTCAGCGCTGCCGTTCATAAGGGGCAGCGGTGGGGGCGGAACCAGGCAGGCCAATGGCCCGGGGAGGGAAACTGAAAATAAAACAGGAGAATAAGCGAGGCTGGGTTTGGAGTCTGGCAGGTGCTGAGGAGAGGCTCGGTGTGAGACTGTGACGGACTGAGGTGCGATTCAAGCCTCAGTTAACACTTCTCTTCCTTTCACTCTGGAATGCATGTAAATATGTGTATGTTATAAATGGAAATGTATGCACAGCGCTGAGGAGCACGGAGCAGCTCCCACGGGTACCTCCAGCCCAGGGGAAGCACAGAGTGCCTTTCACAGACACCCTGAGCATCCCTGTGAGATCTTGTGCCAGGGAAGAGAGGAGGCAGGACAGCAGCAGAGCTGGTGGTCCTGGAGCAGGTTGGGGGGTGTGACTGTGAGTCCTCACCCTCCAGCCCTGGGAGACTTTTGATATTTAAAATGTTTGCACAGGATTTTCTGCCTTCTCTCACCTGATCTTTGTGGGCACTTGGTGGCTGTGAGGGGGGTCAGCCACCTTTATCAGCTCTGGTGTCACGGAGCCGTCCACTGGGGGTTGAGAGGAGAGGTTCCAGAGGAACCTGGTCCCTGTGGCAGCCGGGGGAGGGGGGCGTGAGCCCGCTGGAGCTCCCGGCACAGCACAGGGGTCCCTCCTGCTGATGGATGGTGGCAGCTGCCTGGCACGGCTGCTCTGCAGCAACCCTGGAGCCTCAGCACCGACTCCTCTTTGGCTGCTTCCAAAAATACCGGCCAATGTCTGCCGGGAGGGAAGTGCCAGACAGGTCTGGAGCCCAGCTGGTGCCTGCATCTGCCAGGCCACCTGCCTGAGTCACTCAGGGGGCTCGGAGCCCACCCCAGCGCTGGAGCAGGGACTGCCGTGCCTCCCAGCCCCCCTTCCTTCCACACCCACTGCAAGTTCTTCACAGGAACAATGCACCCACGAAATCATGAAATAACTGTGGCTGGATGGGACCAAAGCACGGCTGCTACTTTGGGTTTTTCTTCCTCAAGTCAGGGGTTTGCACTGAGTAATTTGTGTTCCTGAAGGTAACACAGCTGCTGCTCAGTGCTTATCTCGCTCAGGCATTCAGGCACGCCCTGCTCTTTGCTGCAGGGATGTGCCCCTACCTGCCGTAGAAAAAGCCAATTTCCCATTATTTTTCCCTCCTCCCTTCTCTGTTTCTTGTTTTTTTTGGCCTCGTGGCTGCAGACTGACACATGCTGGGAGACATCTCGTCACTGCCTTGCTGCAGAGGCAGCAGGACCTGTGTGGGGTGTGGGGTAAGCTGGTGGAGTTTGGGGTTTGCAGCCTGTCAAATCATCCTGGCAGATTTTAGATGAAGTTTTGCTGCTGTAAGAACAGATGGGGTGAGGAAAACAGCACCCACGTGCTTGCTTTTAAGCAAAGGAAAGGAACTTCATTTCCTTAAACCTCATCCCTGGGGTGTTTGTCCAACCCGTGACTTTACCCCATCTCTGCTGCCCCCTCTGAGCCTGGGGTAAAACCAGGCTGGGGGACAGAGCCCTCTCTGTGTTTTGGGCATAACCTCGGAGCTCGTTTTCAGTGTCACTTCCAACCAGGCAGGCAAGGAATGACATTGATGTCATGGCAAAGCGAATCTCAGGCCCAGGCTGGGATTTTGGGGTGTCCTGTGTGGGAACTGGACTCAGTGATCCCAGTGGCTCCCTTTCAACTCCATGATTCTGTGGTAGATCCGTGTTCCAAAACTGAATCCCAGCCCAGTTCAGTGGGTACCAGTTGCTTACTGGGAAGTTTAACCATGATGGCAGAGCCATGGGAATTTCTGCTGCCTTCTCCCTTGGCAAATGTATGGATTTCTTCACAGGCATGACAAGCCCTGCTCCATGAGCCTGGCACAGCCATGTCCTGCAGATAACAGTGCTGGAATAGAGACCTGTCCTGAAGAAAATGGGTTGGAATAGGGAATTGGGTGACTTGGCTTTGCAGGTGCCTTTGTCCCCCAGGTAACTCGGGGCTGCTGCCCACCCCATTGTTCAATAACCCTAAATCTCTGTGTATGTATAAACTCCCACTGCTTTCCAGGTTGTTCCCAGAAAAGACTGGAATGGTAATTTCTGTCCCTATGGAATATTGCTGTGCTAGGGCTGCCTGGTGGGAGGCTGAGTGCCAGGAGCCTGACTGACCCAGTGCTCTCTCCCTGCCACGGGCCGTGGGACCCCCGAGGTCCCCACAGCTATGAGAGCTCTCCGTTCCTCGGCTGCACAGCTCAGCTTCCCTTTCTGCTGGTGAATAAGTGCAGCTCATTTTGGGCTGTGCTCCTGTGCCAGGGGGGTTTTATTTCAAGGGCTCTCTGCTCACGTTGAAATGGCAGCAGGAGCTCCCGAAATAACTTTGGTCAGGGGCCACCAGGTTAAAATTGTGTGAGGTTTGCTGCCCCTGCACGAGCAGAGAGGCTGCTCAGGAGCTGGGTCACAAGGTCAGGGCAGCGGGAGAGCAGCACAAACCTGCGGAAGTGTCACGCTCGGGCATTTTCAAGTTGTTCTTTGTGGATTTTCCCCCCTTCTGTCTATTTCTGAGACATGACTCTATTTATTCTGAGCACAGTAGTTTTCCCTCTCACACAACCGTCTTGTGACTTATCTTTCAAAAGTCTGGAATGAATTTCCCATAATCCTGAACCTCCATAACCCATATTTTGGGTGACTCTGGAGTAGCTTGGAGGCACAGAGGGCAAGAAGTGATTTCCTTGCAGAGCCACAACCTCTTTTACCTTCCTAAAATGGCCCTGTCAGCCCCCACGCCTTCCCAAACACAGTTCTCTGCCTGCCAGGAGGGGAGGACGTGCTGAAAGCCAGGGCTGCCCGGGGTGGCTGACCCAGAGTAGATCCCCAAGTCCTCGTTGCCATTTGTCACGTCCTGCTGCAGCCCTCGTGTGCTCCTGGCCCAGCTCCCAGGGATCCACTGAGCTCGTCCAAAAAGGAAAGAAATGGGAAGGAGCTGGGAAAAGGTACGTGCTGGTAAATCTCTCCTCATTTTGAGCTGTCATTTTTGGTAATTCCCTCTGTCCCAAGGAACTTTGAGACACATAGTCACAGCTGGTAAGAGCAAATCCTGCTGTTGTGCAATACAGGGGTTTCACAATTTACTCCGAGGACGTGAAATGAATTTGGCTTACAGTGTTAATTTTAGACTTAATTAAAAAACTGAGGGAAAAGAAAAAAAAAAAAAAAAGGAAATTTTTGCACCCAGCACAGCCCTGGGCTTCCTGGGAAGGGTTTGTCTCACAGAGTCGACTCAGCACCACGTTTGAAGTGGGGCTGCAGCTGCACTGTGGCTGCTGGAGAGCACCGATGTCCCTGGGTGTGTGAATGATCTCATAAGTATGCACGAGTCATTCACTCTTAATGAATAATTTAGTCGAGATTAACCTTTCCCCTTGCAGAAAACCTTCCTTTCTCCTTTGCTAAGCACAGTCAGAATTGGTGGGAAGTTTAATCACCGTTGGCAATTGTTCAGTAGATTATTTCTGTGGATAATTCCTGCCTGACAATTTGTTGCCCGTGGCCATTATCTGAAATGAGTTCTGCCTAGTCGTGATTAAATTATTTGTGATTCTCACTGGTAGAGCCAGGGAAATTGCATGATTATATATTCTCAGTGCTATGTTTGCTTACTTTGTGATATTGTTACAAATATTGTAGTTTGCCAGCTCCTGTGCTGGGGTATTTATAGACGGGGGACATAAAGATTGTGGACAATATGGAAACAGAGGGGTTACAAGTGAGGATCTCACTGCACCCAGCTGGGGAAGGGTTCCCAGGCCTGGGACAGAGCAGACTCAGGTCTGGGCTGTGTTAGGAATGAAACCACAGATTAATTTTTGTAAACCACAAATTAATTTTAAAGGAGAAACTGGAAATTGTGGTGTCACGGTGGCCCAGTGGCTGCCACCTCCAGCTGCCCCCCTGAGCACGGACCTGTCCCTTCCTGGGCCCTGTTTCGGGTCTGGGTTGGCTTTGGCCCCTCTCTTTTAAGCACCCCGTGGAAGGTCTGAGCACAGAGGTGGCTGTCAAATGCTGCTTGTCACCCCGTGTCCCTGCTCAGCACTGAAAGCCGATTCCCCACCAGGGTCCCAGCGTGCCCGTGCCTCTGATGTCACCTAAAGCCACTGCAGCCCCTGCCAGCCCTGCAGGGGTATCTCATTGCCTTCCCTGTGCCAGCTGTGCCCCTGCCAGACCAGTCCCCTCCTGTCCCCCAGACCCACTCTGCACCCAGGGTGACCTTTCTGAGCCGTCAGGGCTGGCCCCTGCCATCTCTGGCAAACTCTGCTCCATCCTCCCTAATCCCTCAGGCTCTGGGATGTGCCAGTGTGACAGACGTGTCCCACTGCTCCATTTGGGAGGCTCCTCCACTGCTCAGGCCACTGACAGCTCAGAATCCCAGGTGGTTTGGGTTGGAGGAGATGATGCAGCTCTCGTGCCCTGTCACGGGACACCTTCCACTGTCCCAGGGTGCCTCCCCGTGTCCCCTGGGATGCTGCTGTGGGCTCTGTCCCCATCTTCTAATTCCCCATCTCCTAATTCCCCGTTCCCCCAGGCCCTGCCCTTCCCCGCCTTGGCCTCACCTGGGTGCCTCCATCCCAGTTTCCTGGTGGTCCTCGCCCAACCTGCTCGCCCACCCCGTGCCTGCCTCTCCCCTTGGCTGCTGTCCAGCCCTTCCCCACTCCCGGCTCTTGCTCAATCTCTTTCCTGCTGCTCTCTGCCCGTCTCTGAGCGGCTCAGGAGCCCCGCGGTGGTGGCTGCTGGTGGCTGCAGGGAGCGTTGCCTGGTTAGTGACATTTTGGGTATTTGTTTGCTCCCGGGGGATGGTTTTCTCCCGTCCCCACATTCCCCACGTTAAATCTCTGTTTACTCCTTGGATTACTTGCTCAAGTGAAGGGCTGAACTTTGAGCCACTCGACTTCCCACCCCCTGGCTTCTCACCCACTGCTTGCTCCTGCTCTGCTCCCCGGGGAGAGCCCTGGGGGCTGAGCATCGCCCGCAGCCCTTGGATAGGAGAGAAAGGCCCTTCTGTTCACCAGACAGCCCCCTGGCAGTGTGGAAAGGGCAAAGCAGTCCTGAAAAGCTGCAAAGGGCTTTCTATCAACTGTTGGCTTTGTGGAAACCAGGGGGGTTGCTTAAAAAACCGCAATTTTGATGGTTTGCCAAAAATCTGTGTTAGTCAAAAGCATTTTGGGTTTAGTTTTTAGTCCACAAAACCTGAGTTGTGGTTTTTAACAAGGTGTGGAGGGGAGCACTTGAGGCCTGTGTATTGTCAGTAGTCGTGGTCCTTCAGCTCTCTCTGAAGGAGCTGTGCTGGTGCTCCTTGGTCCTTAACGAATCCACCCTGCCTTTCCTCTCATCCCTGAGGCCTTTCCCCCGGGATGCTGGGGTGGTCACTCCCACTGTCCTTTCTTTTGCAGTGGAGCATGAAATGCTGCAGGTGTGACTCGAGGCTGCCCCACAGCTACAGCGGGCACCGCGTGGAGAACGTCCTGTCCTCGGCCGGCCGCGCGCGCTGGTGGCAGTCCCAGAACGGTGAGGGCCACCGGGGTCACCGGGACACAAACTGCTGCCAATAACCCGCCCGAGGGGAAGAAGGAATATGCTCTTGAGTTCCGTGGATGGGGAGGAAAGGAGGAAGTGACCGGCCTGACTGGTCATTGTCCCGACGTCCCTGTGATGGTGCCTCTCCGTGCCCACAGGTGTCCAGCACGTGTTCCTGCAGCTGGACCTGGAGCAGACGTTCCAGCTGGACAGCGTCGTGCTGCACTTCAGGGTTGGTGTCTGTGCGCAGCTCCTCTGCTCGTGCGGTGCCAGCCCGTGGTGCCAGCCCGTGGTGCCAGCCCGTGTGTCTGTCCCCGCCCGCAGTCGCCGCCCGCAGGGATGCTGATCGAGCGCTCGGAGGACGCCGGCAGGACGTGGCAGGTGCTGCAGTTCCTGGCCTCCGACTGCGCCGCCGCCTTCCCCCGCGTGCCCCGCGGCTCCCCCGAGGGCTGGCAGGACCCCCGGTGCCAGCAGCTGCGGGGGCACCCCGTGCACGGGGGCACGGTAGGGACCCGGCGTCTGTGGCAAGGACCCCTCGTTGTGGCCCTGGGGCTGGGGTGGGTGGTGCTGCAGAACATGGGCTGGGGGCTGGAAGCCTCGTACACCTGGTGAGGGCTGGGGCCCGTGGCACCCAGCACTGCTGAGGGCAGTCCTGGGGACGATTCCTGCTCCTCTGGCAGGGAAGCCTTTGCAGGACGTTGTGTTGGACTTCCTGTAAAATCCTCCGCAGCTCTAAAGGCTGTCCCTGTGTTTAATGACATTGTGCAGAGACAAGTCCAGAGCACGCGGTGCCAGGAGCAGAGAGCAGCTTGAGTATCCTGCTTTTTAACCTGTTTTTTAATCCCCTCTAAGGTGAAATTCAGTGTCCGAGACCTGGGGTCTACAATCAGCTCCTCTTACAGCCAAGCCATTGGCAGTAAGTGTTGGGCCTCCCCCAGAGCTGAGCAGGGAGAGGGGAATGAGGGTGCTCGTGGTTCTCCCCGCAGTGACGGGAAGTGCTGAGCTGGGGTAACCCCTGGGGGACCCTGAGCTGCACGTCCGGGCTGTCAAGGAGCAGTATTTGGCCTTTGCTGATGGCTCAGCTGCTGCTCTTTGTGCCAATTCCTCCTTCCCTGGCTCCAAGTCCTCCCCACCAATTGCAAGGTGTTCTCCTGGGCCCCTGCTGCCCCTCACACCCGTCCCCTGTCCCCAACAGAGCTGGGGCCCTTCACCAACCTGCGCATCAACTTCACGGAGCTGCCCCACATCCCACGCCAGGGCTACCACTCGCCCAGCACCTTCTACGCCGTGACGGAGATGCAGGTGCTGGGGAGCTGCTTCTGCCATGGCCACGCCGAGCGCTGCGCCCCTGCGGGGGACCAGCACAGCACGGTGAGCTGGGGGCCTGGACAGCCCTGGGATGGCTCCACTGCATGCCTGGGGTGCTCCTCAGGACACCTTGGCCAGAGTGACCTGAAATGGGCTGTGGGAGGCTCTTCGAGGGGCATCGGGAGGGTGAGGCTGTGTCCTGAGCCGCTGGCACCAGGGTGGTGACACCGTGTGTGTGCAGCAGGTCCCTGCTCACTGCGTGTGCCAGCACAACACGGCCGGGCCGCACTGCGAGCGCTGCGCTGCCCTGTTCAACGCCCGGGCCTGGGCACCCGCCGAGGACAGCGACCCCCACGCGTGCCAGGGTACGGCCAGCGCCTCCCCCGTCCCGAGCCCTGCCCGGCCGGGAGCTCCGAGCCCCTGTCCTCCGTGGGGCTCTGTGGGGCTGGCTGGTGACGCGGTGCCTCGGCGCCTTTGCCTCTCGTGGGCTGCACCGGTGCCCAGCCCCTGGTGCCGCCGTGGGGCTGTCACCGGGTGTCACTGTGTCACGCGGGAGCCTTGGACACCCTCAGTGCCACCGCTGCTGCTGCCGGAGGGGTTTGCACGGTGCCAGCTCCAAGTGAGTTGTGTCCCGGGATTTTTTAGAATGCGACTGCAACGGTCACTCGTCCTCGTGCCACTTTGACCCCGAGCTGTACCGGGCCAGCGGCGGGGCCAGCGGGGGGGTGTGTGACAACTGCCAGCACAACACCGAGGGCAACAACTGCGAGCGCTGCAAAACCAACTATTTCCGCAACCCGCGGCGGGAGCCGAGCCACCCCGAGGCCTGTCTGCGTGAGTGACACCCCAAACCAAACCCCCCAGCACCTTCCCCGGGACCTGCCCTCCCCAGCTGGGATGTCTCTTGCCCGTTTGCAGCCTGTGAGTGTGACCCGGATGGCACCGTGCCCGGCTCTGTCTGTGACCCGGGGACAGGGCGCTGTGTCTGCAAGGACAACGTGCAGGGGGACCGCTGCCACCTCTGCAAGTCGGGCTTTGCCCAGCTGGCCGGTGCCAACCCCGCTGGGTGCCGCAGTGAGTAGCCCTGGGACACCCCTCTGCCCCCTCCCCACCTCTGCCCCCTCCGAAAGGGACTTGGGTCCTGTCCAGCTTTGCTTTGGGGTTTTCAAGCTCATTTTGTAAAGGTTTATAAAAGCTCTGTGTTCAGTCTGGGGGTACTTTCAGGTGTAAGTTTGGCAAAAAGCCCAGGGCAGGTGGGGTTTGGGGGTGCAGCTGTATCCTGAGTGCCCCAGGGCTCAGGAGGTGATGCCATGCAGAGCGGGGCAGCTGTGGGTCGGGGCACTGCTCTGTCCCCCTGGGCTGGAGGATGCTGAGGCCCTCGGGCTCCAGTTCCTGCTGCAGCATTTGGGGGGCGCTGTGAGAGCGAGGTGCAGATCTCCTGAGCTCAGGTGGGGAGGGAGAGCCCCCTTTGGTGGCTGCTCTGCTGCTGCTCCTGCCACACCCAGCCCCTCCCTGTTGCAGGATGCACCTGCAATGCCCTGGGGACGCGGCAGGACGTGCCCTGTGACGGTGACACCGGGAGCTGCTTCTGCCTGCCCAACGTGGTGGGCAGCGACTGCGGGCAGTGCGCGGCCGGGCACTGGGGCCTGGGCAGCGGGCAGGGCTGCCGGCCCTGTGCCTGCCACCCCCGCGGCTCCCGCAGCCCCCACTGCAACCAGGTACCCCTCAGGGTGACTCCTCTTCCTGCAGCAGCCTTTCCGTTCCATTTCCCTGTGCTCGCTCTGTTCTTTCCTTTCCCGACTCCACATTGCTGCTGTGAGGGGTACAGACCAGGCTGCCACGGCAGTGGCTCTGTGTCCCCTCACTGGGGACCTGTCAGAGCATCAAACCCACCTGCTGGGTGGCTCCTCTGTCCTGTCCTATCCATAAGAACCTTCACAAAAGGAGTCGTGTGTTCCCCAGTGCATCCCACTCCTATTTTCCTTCTGCTAATTCTTAGAAAACACCACGACAGACTGTTCAGGAAAATGAAAGAAGGTGGTAATTATTGAGGCAAGATTAAGTCACTTTAACAAGCTTGATATTTATCAAGGAAGTCCTAATAAGACATCTTCATACAGGCGAGGGAAGTTAATTACGCTCATTTGTCAATGAAAAGCATGTGTGCCACTTCAGGCTTAAGAGGCAACTGGGAAAATTAAATGTAAAAAACCCCAAACCATGACAAATTCTAAGAGCCCAAGATAGGCTCCAAACAAGCTCAGCGTGGGGAGGAGACCTGAGATGGCAAAGCAGCTGCTCGTGGGCGATTGCTTTGTTTCTGAAACAAGGCTGAACACCCTCCTCGTGGTGCTGGGGCTGTTTGGAGCCTGTTCGCATCCTGTGCCTGAGCTGCAGCCTGGCGTGGGCACCTCGGGCATGCCCTGGGCACAGACTGAGAGGAGGAAATGGTCCATGTGCTGGTTTTGGTGGTCAAGAGCAGCTGGGAGAGAGCTCTGCCAGGAAAGTGTCCAGCAGTGGGTGTCCCTGACGTGCTCCCCTCTCAGTTCACAGGACAGTGCCCGTGCAGGGATGGCTTCACAGGACAGACGTGCTCGGCCGTGGGGCAGCAGCAGTGCCCACCCAGGCACTACGGAGATGCTCGGGGAGGGTGCACAGGTACTGCTTGGGCTCTGTGTTTCCTGGGTGAGATCATGGATTATCCGGGAAAAGCAGCAGCTGGCTCGTGTCCTGACATCCCTGTTCCCATGCTGTATGGCAAGAGAGGTTTCCTCTCTGGAACAGCCTCCCAGTTCATCTCCAGTATCCACCAGTGCCCTCCCAGCAGCCTTGGGCGAGTTCTGGGCCACCCTGGGCTGGCTCTGTAGGGTCAGGGGCTGTGCCAGCTCCTCTTCCCGTTCCTCTGCCTGTGCCACCTTTGTCCCACCTGCTGCAGGAGCTGGTGGGAGCGGATGGATGTCAGGTTGGGTTGGGACTTCATTAACCCTAATTAAGGGGCTGACTTTATACAGATATAAAGTGATTCACCACCACCTGCTCTCTCCCTCCACCTTTGCTGTCCCAGAGTGTGACTGCGACTTCCAGGGCACGGAGGAGGCGGGCTGTGACAAGGCCACGGGCCGGTGCCTCTGCCGCGCCGGTGTCACCGGGCCCCGCTGTGACCAGTGCCAGCGGGGCCACTGCAGCTCCTTCCCCGGCTGCCAGCTGTGCCACCCCTGCTTCCACACCTACGACGGGGACATCGAGCGCCTGCGCCAGCGCCGGGCCGGCCTGGCCAACGCCACAGCGCGGCTGCCCGCGGGCACGGGGGGCTCCCAGCTGGGCCCCCGCCTCTCACAGGCACTGGGCAACCTGCAGCAGGCACAGGGGATCCTTGGCCACCCCCCCGGGACGCAGCAGGGCCTGGCCCAGGCGCGCGGCGCGCTCGCTGCCCTCAGGTGAGGGACGTGGGGCGCAGCCCTGATCCACGAGGAGCTGCTGGGCTTTCTCTGTGAGCTGCTTGCACGGGCTCTGCTTCGTTTCTGTCCCTGCCAAGCCTGGCTCCGCTCACGAGGGGAGCAGGGAGGCAGCAGAGCAGCGCTTCTGTGTGTGCACAATGTCCCCGAGGCAGGAGCAGCATGGTGGCACTCTCAGGGCACATCCAGCATTCCTGGTCCCCACGTGGGCATGGCCCTGCTGTGGAGGGGCTGCAGCCCAGCTCCTCTCTCTGCAAACCTGCGAGGCCCTGGTATCACCTCAGCTGTCTCTGGGCCCAGAAGTGCCCCTTTGCCAGCTGCTGCCAGTGCCCCAGCACAGATGGCCCTCTTGGCCCTGCTCTTTGTCTGCAGGTACTTTGCTCTCTACCTAACTCACATTTTGTTCTTTTTCTCTCCCAGGGAGCAGGTCCGAGGCATAAATCCTGACCTTCATTTCCTGGATGACACTGCCTCTCTATCGAAGGAGCTCGAAGCCCTCAACAGCAGCTTGCTTGTCACCAGCTCTCAGTACCAGAGCAAGAAGGCCCAGTTTGAAACCAGCCGCAGCACAGACCTGTCAGGTACAGCTCTGCAGCTGCAACATCTCTTAATTTGCAGTCATTAATTTACCTCAGCGTGGCTGCCTGGGGTCCCCCCTGGCCAGGTGGATGGAAGGGGTTTTTAACCTGCTGTCAGCCTCAGAACAGCAAACACATCTGCTCTCCCAGTGAGGGGGATGCTTCCCATGCAGCCTGGTCCATGACCTGGGCTTTCACACTGCTGGGGTATTTGTTCTGGGGTTCTGGGGCTGGCAGCTCATTCTCTGCTCCTGTTCCCCACCAGCACAATCTCTGCTGGGTGGGAAGGGAGAGTGCCACTGCTGGGAGGTGCCACTGAATCCATGAGGCGCGGAGAGAACGGAATTGTGCACAGAGGCAGGCGGCTGTCAGGCGCTGCGGAGGGGAAGAGCTACTCAAGCCCTGTGGCGATGCTGGTGATTGCTGCCATGAGTCCCTGCTCCCGCTCCTTCTCTCCCAGTGCCTCACTGCTGTCCCCTCCCTGCCACAGCACACGGCTCAGGCATGTGCCAGCTGTGCCCAGTGGCACCAGGACAGTTCACTCTGCACCCCTCTGTCCACTCAGAGCTGGCCTCTCCTTCCAGCCTGTGCTGGAGGGGAATGATGGGGCTGCTCAGGAGCTGGGACGAGGCTCTGAAGCCCATCCTGCCCTGCCAAAGCCCAGGATCAGCCTGTGTGCCTTGGCTGCCTCCAGTTTAGTTTCAGCCTTTTAATCTCAACCCTGAGTTCAGTCCTTCAGGAGACCTCGAGCTTGCTGAGGGAATGGCTGAAAGGTGTTTGGAATTAAAAGGAGTTTTTGGTGATGCCTTGGTGACTAATCCCTGGCTACACCCTCTCCTGTGCACAGCAGGGCAGAGGCAGGGCCTCCCAGAGGGGCCGCGCTGAATTTGTCACTCATTTGTGCCATTTATGGCCTTTATTCCCACAGGAGCCTTCCAGACCATCCGCTCTGCCTACCAGAGCTCCAGCAGTGCCAGCAGCCTGGCCGCGGGAGCCCCGGGGCTGCTGGCCCAGGCCAGGGAGAGCCGCCGGAGCGCCGCGGGGCTGCGGGGGGACCTGGCTGGGGACACGGCCAAGCTGCTGGCCCTGAAGGGCGAGCTGGCCTCAGCCCCCGACCTCACCCCTGTCATCAACCAGGTGAAGACGCAAAGCGGGTTTTTCACTTCCCCACGGGGTGTGTCTGGTTCTCAAGGGGGTCCTCAGGAGGCAGGAGCCTCATCCTGCAGCCTGCACCTCTCCTCAGGCAGGGCAGGACAGAGCCTCTGTGCAGAGAGGCTCGGCTGGAGAGCTGGCTGAGCGTCCCCTGCCCGGGGATCCCGAAGCACTGCCCTCCACCCCTTCCACCCTTGTGCTCTTCCCTCCGGGGACTCTCTCGTGTCACTCCTTGTATCTCCAAGACTCACTTAATTTCTGGGTGAGGTTTCTCTTATTTCTCCTTCACTGCTTTGTTATTGCCATGGAGATCCATTTCGGTGTCGGTTGCTGTGGAGACCACCAGCCTCCCCTCTCTGCTGCTGGGGGCACCAGCACGTTCTGAGCCACCAGCCTGGCCTGGCTGTGCACGTGGCCCTGCTGCAGTCTGGGTTTGGGGTAGCTCTGCCAGATGCCAGGGCTAGAACAGCTGCTGCTCTCCCGGGGCTTCTCGTCCAGTTCTCCCCCAAAGCAAACAGGGCACAGGGGCTGTTCTGCAGGGACGTTTGCTCCACACAGATGTGCTGTTACTCATTGTGAGCCACTGGGGCTCAGCTCCTGCTTTGCTCCTGTTTCTGCTCCAGCTCAGGCTGCTGAGGCCGTGCTGACCTGGTGTCACTGGCTCAGGTGGGGGCATCCAGCTCTGGCTGCCCTTCTCCAGTGGTGGCACACCTCCAGTGCTTTGGGCTGTGCCACCTGTGTCACTGCCAGCCCGCTGGGCTCCCTCCTGTGCCCACGCAGCTCCTGCAGCACAGGAGCACAGGGCTCAGCGGGTCCCAGCTCCCTGGGCAGGGTCTGCCGTCCCTGTGGGGCTGTGTTTGCCTCCCCGCGGGCGCCGAGCTGTGTCCAGCTGGGCACTGCCCAATTCCAGCTGTTCTCTCCCTGCCCAGGTGTGCGGAGGGGCCCGAGTGGAGCCGTGCACCCCTGCCCGCTGCCAGGGGCTGCTGTGCCCTCGGGACAACAGCTCTGTCTGTGGGGCTGGCCGGCCCTGCCACGGCCTCTTCCCACTGGCCAGCGGGGCCCTGGCCATGGCCGGGCAAGTGGCCAGGGAGTTCAGCAGCCTGAGCGCCCGGCTCCGGGACACGGCACAGGTGGTGAGTGTGGGCACTGCCCGTCCCCCCGTTCAGACCTCTGCTTACCACAGCAGAGAGTGAGGAATACCCACCTCAAACTCTGTTGGAGGCTTGATCCCTTGGGCGGCTTCAGGAATCCAGGAATTTTGGAATGGGAGGCTCCCTGCTGTGTGTGTGGGTCCTGCCTCCCCAGCTGAAGGCACATGAGTGGCACTGGACACACCACAAGGGAGCCTCTCTCCCTCCTGGGCTGGGATCAGTATGGCAGAAGGGCTGGGAATGTGGGAAACTCTCGGATTCTGCAGATCTGATGCATTTGATACAATCAGACAGAGTTCATGTGTTAGGGCTCTTCAGCTTCTTTCTGTGCCTTGCAAAGAGTAAGCGAGCTTTCAAAGTAACTCAAAATCCATTTTAAAGGTGTTTTTAAAAGCTAAATGGTGCTGTCCCCCTTTGAGAGCTTCCTTTGCAGATCCAACCCTCAGTCTGTAACACTGGCAGTCCCTTAAGGCTCTGGCACAGCGAGAACAGGGAACAGCGGCGTGCCTGGCCCCGCTCAGGGCTGTGGCTCAGGGCCGGGCAGAGGCACCATCAGGCCGTTGCTGTGTGCAGATTCAGACGACAGAGCTGTCAGCGAGTCAGATCCAGAGCAGCTCGCGGCGGCTGGTGGAGCAGCTGGGGGTGACCAGGACGCAGATCCAGGGGGACGTGCGGCGCGTGCGGCAGCTCCTGCAGCGCCTGCGGAGCTTCCTGGCAGGTACCTGTGGCACTGCGGGGCTGGCACAGCCTGCTTGGTGCGCGGGCACGGCCGCTGTTCGCGGGGAGCGGAGAATCACTGAGCTTGGGAAGGACCTCCAAGGTCACCGAGTCCAAGCTGTGTCCGATCCCCGCCTTGTCACCAGCCCAGAGCACTGAGTGCCCTGTCCAGGTGATCCCTGGGCACTGCAGGGATGGGGGTTTGCAGCCAGCAGTGACCTGATGCACAGAGGTTTTCTGGCCTCGCTCACTGATGCAGACAGAGAGATGACCCTTCTCTGGAGCAGGCTGTTAATCAGATCAGAATTCCTTGTTGTGCTACAAACTGATGGGATGACTTATTGTCCACAGACAGATTGTAATAACGTAATGAGCCTCCTGAGCATTAGCTGAATAAGAAAATCAGGTCATTTGGTGCTGCCTGGTGTTAATGATGAGTGAAAATATTTCTGAGCTAATCACTGGGCTAATGTCCCTTGGGCTCTGCCTGCTTCTGATTTATTAACTTTTGTTTGTGAAATGAAAAAGGCTTGTCCCGAAACACACCCTCATCTGCTCAGTGAGGGATGCCTGACTGCTCTGGGCTCAGTCATGGTGTTATTGTTGCCAAATCCAAGGTATCATTTCAGCTGTTTCCTGAAAGTTTTGATGGTGTGAATGAGAAGTGCATGGAATTCAAGGAGATTAATTCAGAAAGGATCCTGGCACCTGTCTGGAATGAGATGTGTGTGAGATGCGTGTGGGTGTCTGCCCTCCTCCTCCCCGGCATTTGCACTCCCACCTTCCCTGACGCTTGTCTGTCTGTGGCTCTGCAGACAAGGACACGGATCCGGCCTCTATCCAGGAAATCAGTGAGTCAGTTCTCTCCCTGCGTCTCCCCACGGACGCTGCTGCCGTCCGCAGGAGAATGACCGAGATCCAGAAGCTGGCGACGGAGCTGCAGAGCCCGGAGGACATCCTTGCCCAGATGGCCGAGGACATCGCCAGGGCCAAGAGGCTGCAGCAGGAGGCAGAACAGGCCAGGTCGGTGGGGGTTCAAGGCCGTTGGCAGCGGAGGGTCCCTTGCCCGGGGTGGAACTGGTGGTTCTCAGCTGGGTTCAAATCTTGCTCTGCCTGAGCTGTCCTGACTTGCACAATCTGAAGTTTTAGGCCAGGATCTTCTGTGTCCATCCAGTGCCTAAAAGAATGAGTCTGTAATCTGCAGACACCTCCCTGGGGCCCCAGTGCGAATAAATCTCCCAAGAATAGATCCTGTTAGAGATACCAGGACAAGAAGGGCTTTATCAAAAGCAGTGGAGGCTTTTCTCTTATCTCGAGTGCCTGTGCTGGGAGATGACAGCGTTGCCCTGGTATTAGTTGATATTGGTGACCTACATCCTAATTGCACAAGAGAGCTTGGGGAGAGTCAATGGGCTATTTGTTTTCTGGGTGAAAGTTGGGAGGATTATTCCACGGTCCCTTAAAAAGTAATTACAGGGTGTCCTTGCCAATTTGGAGCATCTGCTTTGTCACAAGTTGACTTGCAGCAATACCCCAGCGAGAAGGTCAGCAGGATAAATCTGTAAACTCCTTGGCAGTGTCTGACACCTGCTTAACCTGCTGGAAGTGATGAGACAGGGGAGCCTGGCTTTCTCCAGAGCTCTGTCACCCAGCCTGGGCAGTCCCACTGGGAGCAGAAAACAGTTCACTGGAGCTGCTTCTGTGCTTAACTGCTTTCCCTTTGATACCTTGGCATGCACCATGAACTAAACATTTCTGACTAGTTTGAAGGAAGGTGTTTCTCTCCCCTTCTTAGTTTGTCTCCTCTGCTTGAGGCTGTGAAGCGGAACTGATGTTCCTCTCACAAGGAAACCTGCTGGAGTCCAGACCTGTGGGTTTTGGTGGTGGGAGATTGCAACCTTCCCAGCAGCAATCCTCTCTTGCTTCCCAAGCTCCCCGATTTTACCTCTGTGGCCTCGACTTCCAGTCTGTGCCCTTATCCCCACTCACTCCTGGCTGCTTCCCGCCTTTCCCCAGGAACCAGGCAAACGCCGTGGAGGGCAGCGTGGAAGAGGTGGTGGGGAGCCTGCAGCGAGCCAACACGGTGCTGCTGGAGGCCCAGGGGGCCCTCAGGGGCTCGGGCTCCTCGCTGCGCTTCATCCGGGAGCGCGTGGAGGAGGTGAGAGGTGCCCGCTGGCTTCCCAGGCACGATCCCGAGTCCCTGTCCCCGTGCGTGCGCTTCAGCCAGCGGAGCCGGCACAGGGAGGGGTTGGGATGCGCCTCCCCCCCTAACGGGGATCCCTCTGCCCGCAGATCGAGGCTGTCCTGGGGCCGGCCGAGAAGAACGCGGTGGCCATCGGGGCCGGGCTGGCCGGGCTGGCCGGGCGGCTCTCGCAGCTGCAGCACAGCGCTGCCCAGACCCGCCTGCGGGCCGGGGACGCGCGGGACGCGGCGGGGACGGCGGCACGGCAGGCCAGCAGCGCCCAGCAGGTACCGCCGCGGGACTTCGCTGCGCAGCCACGGCCGCTGTGCTGGCACATCACGGCACCGTCCCACCGCCCAATTCCTCAGAGTCATTCCCAGGCCTAACTGGGAATAATCCCAGCCCTCTGCTGGGAGCTCACTCCTGGTCTGTCCTGCCTGAGGCAGAGCAGCTCGTGGAGCTGTCCGTCGGTCCTCGCGCGCGTCACAAACTGTCACACGCCTGGCGACAAAGCTCTGGCGCAGAATCCATTCCATATCTAAACAGGATTCAGCGCTGGAACCCCCCTGCTCCAGGGCCTGCTGGACCTCACCTGCAGTGTTTGTTTGCTTTCTCCAGGCTCTTGCCCAGGTGAAGGAGCTGTACTCGGAGCTGCAGAGCAGGATGGGGCAGGGCCCGGCGCTGGGGGAGCAGGGCAGGAGGGTGCAGAGCATCGGCCGGGAGGCGCAGGCTCTCTTCCAGGAGACCATGGGCATCATGCTCAGGATGGAAAGTAAGGCTCTCACAAACTCGGGGGCGTCACGCCCTGGGGAAGAGCTTGGACTGCTGCGGTGTGAGGGAGAGGAGAGATCAGGGAGACAACGCACTGTGGGCAGAGAGACGATGGGGTTTGGGCTGCAGCTGGTGGTGCTGTGCCAGGAAATCGAGAGTTTTCAGGGGTGCCACCATGAAGGGAAGCCCTGCCTGCAGTGCCACTGTGCTCCCGTTTTCCTCCACACACTCACTTCCATCTTTTGGCATTCAAAACTAGTGGGTGAGGTGTTTTGGGGGTTGTTTAGAGGGTGGGGAGCAGATGGAGTGCAGGATGTTGATTTTCTTGCCCTGCCAGAGCTGTGCCAGGAGTGAGGTGGAGGCTCAGCCCAGCCCCACCAGGTAACCCTTCCCTTCCCTGCCCTCTCTCCTCAGCTTTAGAGTCAGAAATTCAGGAAGGCAACGAGGCTCTGGTGTCCAGGATGTCACGGCTGTCGGGGCTGGAGGAGCAGGTGGGAAGGATCCGGGACGCCATCAAGAGGAAGGTCTCCTACTACGAGAGCTGCTCCTGAGCAGCCCCCGTGCTCCAGGGCATCGCTGCCTCCTCCGCACACACGGACTGCTGCACTCATTCCCATTTTCCAGCTGGACTTCTCCTGTGCCCAATATCCCTATTTTTAGCAAGTTAATTTTCCATACCTCTGGAAAATAGCTGCACTGCACCGGAGGAGCAAGCCCGTGGAGGGGGTTGGACTGGCTGAAGCTGCCCAGTGGTTGGAGGAAAAAGGGGGAGAGACATCAGGCTCCCATGGCAAATAAACACATCCCCAGGTTGTTATTTCCAGAGGGTTTTATAAACCAGAAAATTATTTTTTTCTTCTTTTAGCCAATTCAAGCTCTTTAAGCTGAATTTCACTGTTCAAATTAAAGCCCTCCTGTGGGGTCTTCTAAAGCTTTTTATCTGTGCTGCAGTTAAGTCTTCAAACATGCCATGGCTTCAGTACTTCCCTCTAAGATCTTCCTTCAAATAAGCAGATCAGAGAAATGGAGAATTTTATCTCCCTCTGTACAACATACCTATATTTATGCAAATTAGAGAAACACAGGCTCATAGTCGAAGGTGAAGTCAGATGTCTTGTTTGATTTTCTGCCACAATCTGCTTATTTACCACAGAACATTTTGCCAGAAAAACCCCAGCCGGGAGCAGGTCTGGGATGCACAGGAAAAGCTTTAGGAGGGACTTAACAGACCATTTCCACATCAGATTTCTATGAATAACCAAGAGGCACTTTACAAAACAAACCTCAGCTTTATTAAGCAAGTGTTCATTGTGCAATTACAGCCTCGGAAGCTGAGCTCAGACCTTGCTGTGTTACTGTCAGACACAGGGAGGTTTCTAGCAGGTTCTCTGTCTGTTGCAGCTGCAGTGAAGGCTGGGCAGCTGAACTCGAGTGCCAAAGCCTGGGACTAACCAAGCCCGAGGAGAGGAGAGGGTTGTAAAAACAACGGAGCTGCCACGGGAGGGAAGCTCTGCATGGCTTTGGTTTGTGGGGTTGATGTTGTGCATTTGTGCATTGACAACTAAACAGGGTACAGCGAACAGAAGCTCGTAGCACTGATGATGCTGGTGATGCCCTATGGTAATGTACACTGGCTGTGGGAGCAGGAGCCTCAGACCTTCCCTCGCCTCCTCCCCGCTGTAATGATCCAGAGACACCCCGAGCTCACTGCAGTGGTGGATCCTGGCACTGCTGTGCCCCTGTCCCCAGCTGGTCACCGCTCTCCAGAGCTGCTGGCAGGGCAGAGCCTCCTTTCCTGCTCACACTGGCGGTGTCTGGCTCTGAAGTGCAGAAAAAAGAGCCCTTCTGGTTCTGCAAGAGAGAGAGAATTCCAGGTGAGGACTGGCCTTTGTTTCACTGCTACCTGCTGAACGTGCTGCTAATGAGCTGCAGCTGGGGCGGGGGCAGCTCGGGTCCCTTTGTGGGCTCTTACAAAGGGCTGTCACAGCACTGATGGTGGCAGTGGGCCTCTCTGGAGTCCGGGGTGGCTCTAACTTGCATTTGTGTCTGCTGTTAATCCTTTGTGCCTCGCAGCCCTGTTCAAGCAGCCTCAGCAGCAGAGGCTGGCACAGGACAGAGAGGAGGGAGCTCACCTGATGTCGCTTTGGAGGAGAGCTCTGCCAGCAGGAGCTCACCTTTGGGCCATTCTGTAGAGCAGGGTCCAACAGCAAAGCTTCTCACTGCTCACGGACAAAGTGGTGCAAATGATAACAGGACTGAGCCACGCTGTGGTCAAACAGGATCAAACTTGCGTTGTTTTACTCTGCTTTACAGAATGAGCATCTCTGGGCTCTGCTCACAAAGACTGCCTGGCCAAAGCCTGGGAAAGAGACGTGCTGAGCCCTGGAGCTGCAGCTCTTGTCAGCCCTTTGCTCATGGCCACAGCTGAGACCCAGCTGAACAGCCCTAATCCCAGCTGAGGGACAGGTTTCCATCAGCGTTTTTCCCAGGGAATAGCTTGAAATCATTGTAGAGTGTGGTGTGACAAATCCATGCTTGGCTTCCTCTCTCATGTTCCTGGGCAACCTCCCTGTGATGTAAAAGCTGGATTCCAAGGCAGGGGCCTGGCCCTGATGGAAGCTGAGAGCTGAGTCACTGCTGGAGAGGTGGTTTGGGGAGAGGTTTTTTCTCTTGCAAAAAACCTGGGTTCGTTTATTTCACATGCAGTCACTGTGCTATTTGTGCCTTTCCCTTTTGCCTGCCCTAACTGGATTAATTAAGAGCAGCTGATGACTGGATTGCAGGGCACTCACCTCTGACCACGTGGCTGCCTCCATCACATGATCAAACAAACTCCAGTTTGCCCAGTGCCACAGTGAGACGAGTGTTTACTGGTTTTCATCGGAACGAGAACCTCTGACTTGAAATGGCTGGTTGGGAATGGGCGAGAGGGAACAGGAAGAAGAGAAACAGCGATTACTGATGATCCTTCTGTAGGGGAATCGTGGTGTCAAGGGACAGAATATCAGCTGTGAGGGCAGAGCAGGGCTGGGTGCAGTCCCTGCAGCCGGGGCAGGGTCTGGGCACTCAGCACCAGCAGCTTGAACCACTGGTAACTCTTCTGGAAAAGCAGAGTGCTCCAGCCCGTGGGGAGCTGTGCCACCCAGCCTGGGAGCTCACCCCGTGCTGGGACACGCAGCAGAGCCTGGGCTGGGCACAGCTTCCAGCCAAACAGAGCACTGGCTCATCCCTCCCCTTCCCCTCCGCCTGGCTGCAGCCCCTGTGCCAGGCACCCCCTGCCAGGGTTGCTCATGCCCATAGAGGCTGCTGGAAGTTAATGGGAATGACCTGGATACCTACTGGGATTTTGAGGACTTTTTCAGCAGCACTGTCTCGGAGCAGGAGGACGCCTTGGTCTTCTCATGGCCCACACAGGAGGGGCTGCAGCCACAGGAGCTCCTGCCCGGGGGGCTGTGGGTGTCCGGCAGGGCCGGGCTGCTGTCCCCGGGCAGGGGTCCCTCCTCCGGGGGGCTTGGCAGCTTTTCCTCCCTCGTTCCCGTGTCCTGCTCGGGCTGGGTGGGTTTGGGTGGGGTTGGGTGCCCCTGTGAGGGGCCCTGTGCTGTGTCCTTGTCATCGCTTGGCGCTGCTGGCGAGGGGGTCCCCGTGGGGCCGCTGGGCCTGGGGGGCCCTGAGGTCTCTGTGACGGGGACAGAGCCCTCGGCTGCCCCGTGGCCGCTCATGTGCAGCTTCTTCATGTGGTGCACGACGGCCGCGGCGTTGAAGGCTTGCTGGGGAAGGAGACAAAAGCCCCGGTGAGCAGCTGGTGACGCCAGGACACGCTGTCCCCCCCGGTGACACCGGGCACAGCGCTGTCAGCACTGGCTGTTTGGGGTGGGCACATTCCTGTAGGAACACCACGTTTTCCATCGAGGGCAAGCTGCTGATGCGTTTGGGGTTCGCAGCTGCTTCCAGCCGAGGAAAACGGGGAACAGCTGGAAATGACCCCGTGCCCTCTGCTCTCCTGGTGAGGCCCCTGCTGCCCGATGTTCGTGGTGAATCCCCCAGCTCACTTCCAGCAGGGAGTGGTGCTCCAAACACCCTGCGAACATCGACTGTGGGCAATTCCAGCTCTGGAGGATCCCAGCTTTTGGGTGCTTACCCTCCCAGCTGAAGCCCTGCTCAGTGCTGGCTGACAGCAACTGGTATTTGTTGGTGAAATGGCTGTGGGCTCCCGGCAGCAGCCACTTACCCTCCATTTGCTCTTTGCAAAGTTTTTCTGGATCTGAGCACTGACAGATGGGTAGATGTCACGGTGAAGGGCTGTATTTCCATTAATCCTGCAGATGGAAGAGAAGAAAATGGGCTCGTAGGCAGATGGCATTTGTAAGGCATTCCACATTCTGGAAGCACTGAACTGCTTTGTACGTTCAATCAGCAATAATTAAACCCAAAGGAAAAACAGCAACAAAATGTAACACAAACACACACTTCAAAGCCTGGGAAAGCTCAGGGTGGGATTTCTCCTCTCTGCCTCTGTTTGTGGAGGCAAATACACACAAATTGCATCTTTAATTATTCATGGTTTGCTTTCTTTGCACACAAGAAGGCAGCACGGGGGAGGCGGTGACGTTAATGACGGGGTGGGGGACGCTCCTGTTCCCGGGGATACTCCTGCTCCCAGGGACACCCACTCCTGCTCCCTGCTCCCACAGAGCACAAGGGAGCACAGGGAGCGAGACCTGGGGGCTGCAGAATCCCCGTGGCCACCCCAACCCTCACCATGGGTGCCGCAGGGCCTCCTCACAGGTGAACCTCGTGCTCGGGTTCTTCTCCAGTAAATGTCGGATGAAGTCCTTGGCTGTTTGGGAAAGGGGGGAAAAGCAGAGAGAAGTTATTTTCTCCTTTTTCCCACAGCTGATGCTAACAGAACATGGGAAATGCTGCTGGATGAGCACAGGCTGGATGAGCATAGTGACAGGCTCCAGATGAAAAAATATCAACTCTGGATGTCCCACACTTCACTCTTAGATTGTGTGAATTGGGGTTGAATTATTCACCTAAAAAAATCACTCTAAAGACCATGAAGTGCAAACTGAGCAGGTTAAGAAGTTGCCCTGAAGAGCTCTTACATCTCTCCCCATTTTTTCCCTTTGTTTTTCTTGCAGGAAGGATTGTGACGTTTGTTATTAAACCCCAGCACACCCCCTGCTAGGTTTGTTTGTTTGTACAAATGATTGATGTTGAAATAAGCCGGCAGGATCTGCCTGCAGTGGGCTGTGCACAGGGGAGCTCCACGAGCAGCTCGGGTTGCTGAAGTGGTGGCTGACAGGACAGAGGAAGAAAATGGGGGAAAATCCCAGAGTTTCCCTTCTTACAGAATCACAGAATGGTTTGGGTTGGAAGGAGCCTTAGAGCTGATCCAGTGCCATCCCTGCCATGGGCAGGGACACCTCCCACTGTCCCAGGTGGCTCCAAGCCCCATCCAGCCTAACCTTGGACACTTCCAAGGCAAATCTAAGCTCAGAGCTCAGTAATCATTTGTGAAAATCAGGTTTACATTAACCACGGCCTCAGCTGAGGATGCTGCATTCCAGGCAGGCTCCAAACATCCCCCCTCTCTGCCAGGGCAGCTTTGCTTTGGCATCATCCCCCCAGCACTGAGGAGATGGAGCCTCTGATCATTCCCACCGTTCCCACATCCTCGGCTTGCTGCTGCGTGAGTGCCTCAGTTCTGAGCTCCAGCCCTCCCCGTCCCTGCCGAGGCAGCACGGGGCCTTCAGGGGCTTGGCTGCTCTGGGGATTTGGGATCGGGGCCCTCAGGAGGGGCTGGGAGCTCCCCTGCCCCGGAGCTTTACCTGACTCGGAGATATCGTCCCAAAACGGAGACTCGAACTCGTAGTAGCCTTCCTTAATCTTTTCAAAGAGTTTGGATTCAGTTTCTTCGTAGAAGGGAGGGTACCCACAGAGCCTGGAACAGAGCAGAGAGCCGGGGGCCCTTCAGTGCCACCACAGAGTGGGCACAGGCTCCTCCGCAGCCCACGGAGGCCACGCGAGCCAGGGGGGACAGGAGGGACAGAGGAGCTGCTCTGCCCACTGTGCCTCTGCTCAGGGGATCAGCAGAGCTGCACAAGAGTTAAAAACTTCACTGCAGCAGCGAGAGGACAAAGCCACAGCTGGTACCGAGCTGAGCAGTGTGGGAGGAAACGAAACAAAAAGCACCCGGGAAGATGGAATGGTATTTGTAGGGAAAAAAACAAAGCAGAGGATGAGGCACAGAACAGAGCAAACGGGATTCCTTTCATCTCCGCTCCTGCACTTGATTCCCCACGTCCCTTTAATTCCTGTTTCGGAGGAATCCAGTGCTGTGCTCCGCAGCAGGAGGGGAGGTCTGGCATCGCCCCCGCTGCGCAGAGCCCGGGGCTGGGAAACCCACGGAACCCGTGGGGTGCTGCTGCTGGCTGCTACTCACAGGATGTAGGTGATGACCCCGATGGACCAGCAGTCCACGGCTTTGCTGTAGGGCTTCTGGGCCAGCACTTCGGGGGCTGCAGGACAGCAAAACCGAAGGGGGATTCTGAGCAATAATGAATTATCCAACACTGGGAGGAGCAAGAGTTTCTGCCAGTGACAGCCCCATTTCCCAGCTGAATTGTTCTGCTGCTTTTGTATCTTTTTTATGCCATTATATAGAAAGAACCACAGATAATCTTTGCTTGTGTGCTGAGGTTTAACCAGGGAGCTGCATCCACCCAACACAGTCTGGTGGGAATTAAACAGAATCCCATTGCATTAAAATATTGTTTATATTTTTTTCAATAAATATATTGCCCTCAAAATTACCCTTTTCTTTGCATTTTTAAAATATTGAGATGTTTTGGTCCCTGCACTTGTTTATAGGGTCTGTGCAGTGCACCTGTGGGTCCCATGTTGTTACCAACATATGGATGTATTTCTTTCCCCTTTTCCAGGCAACGTCCTGGATGTGCACAACGTTTTTTCTAGGAAATCCACCAGCACAAGCCCACTCCTGCCCCTGGGCTCACCGACGTATCCTGGAGTCCCACAGGCTGTGGACATGATCCCGTTCTGCTCCATTTTGGACAAGCCGAAATCCGTGATCATGATTTTGGAGTTCTCCTCGGGGGTGAGGTACAGGAGGTTCTCGGGCTGTGGACACGGGGGTGGTCAGAGGGGGACATTTGTGGCAGGAGAACGGGGTGGAGGCAGGAGGTGGTGGGGCAGGGCAGGGGAAGGTGCCGGCTCCCCGGGGCCAGGGCCAGGGCTCACCTTCAGGTCCCGGTGCACGATCCCGTTCTCGTGCAGGTATTTCACAGCTGTCAGCACCTGGTGGATCACCAGGCTCGCGTCCTTCTCCGTGTACACGCCCCGTTCCAAGATCCTGTCAAACAGCTCTCCCCCAGACACCCTGTGGAGAGGGCAGCTTAGAAAGAAAAGGACTGGAAAAATGTAAGCAAAGCATCTGTGTTAGGTCAGCTGAGTTTCTGGTCCTTTTACAGCAGTTTTTGGGAGGCTGAGGCTGATGGGTGCTCCTGGGTGCAGTTCCAGTGGGGGTTCCTGGTAAACCTGGGCAATTTGGGTGAGGTTGTGAGGGAAGTCCTGCTAGGGCTGAGCTGCAGGTACCCAGCCCTGCCTCAGGCTCCATGCCACAAGCGATTGTAGGGTTTTGTTCTTTGCTAAATTTGCAGTTAAGCAGCAGCAGCAGCCGGGTGCTCAGAGCTCTTTCTCTGCTGCTGACACGGTGCCCATTCCATTTCTAGAAACCCTGCGTGGCACAGCTTTAATTAGAAATACTTCTGTCTCTGCCCTGCTAAACTGTGAGGAATTAATTTGCATGAATAGATCCAAACCACGGTTCAGTTGCTGCTAGAACGGGGATGGGCCGAGGTGCCACAAGGAGTGTCCGGGCTGGTTCCAGCCTCGGCAGCGAGGGTGTTTGAATGGAGCCCTGAGGGGCTCTGGGGTGCCATCTGAACCCCCACACATCACCCTGCTCCTGCCCTGTCCTTCCTCTGTGGCCCCAAAGAAACGGCTCTGCAGGTACTCACAGCTGCATGACCAGGTAGAAGTGGGTTGTGCTCTCGTAAATATCTTCTAAAGTCACGATGTTTTCGTGCTTTATTCTGCAAAGGGAAATGGGGGTCAGAAACAAATCCTGGCAAGGACAGAAGGGGCTTCCGAGGTGGAAAACCCGGCAGTCATCTCGCTTTAATCACCAGGGAAAGTTCACTGGGGTGTTCTGGGGCTGCTGTCCCTCCCTGAGTGGCACAGGATCACTGATGCCCATCCAATTCCTTTTGGAGCACCAGGCCCCATCAGTGGGGGCCCAGACCCTTTATTTAAAGCACCCAGCATATCAAGAATGTTCCTTGGACTGCCACACTCACTTTTTCAGCACTGCTATTTCATTCTCCAAGCTGCTGTCCCTGTTGAGAGGAGACTTCTTGATGCATTTCAGAGCAAAGAGCTTGCCAGTGCTTTTCTGCTTCACCAGGAAAACTTCTGAGAAGGCACCTCTGCAGAGAGGGGGAGAAGCTGCATTTCAGTGGGAACGGGGAGGGGCTGACAGGAGGGGAAATAATGTAGTGGGAACTTTGAGTGGATGCTGGTTCTAAAGCTGGAACTGTACTGGAGCAGCCCCAAACTGAGGATGTTCAAGGCAACGTTATGCAATGTAAATCAAACCCCACTTTTTTTTTTTTTTTTTTTTCTCTAGGGAAAGTCAATTCTGCACAGTCCACCAGGAGCTGCAGTTTGGGTTGGTGTCACCCAACATTCTGCATGTCTAAAATGCAAAACAGCAGGAGAACCTCAGTTAATCTTTAAATCCAGCCTCTGATTGCTCTCCTGCCTGCAGAGGCTGCTGCTCCCTGTGTCCCCTCGGTGACAAAGTGACAGTGAGTGTCTGCTCACCCCGAGCAGCAGGAGCAGGTATTTATAACCTGCCTAAAACCCCCAATCCTGTTAAGCTTTGTCCTGGGGAGCTGAGCACGAGGCTGGGGCAGTGACAGTGACACCGGGCCAGGCCAGTGCTCACTAATCCTCATCAAACCAGCAGCTCGTTAATTGGGGGCCATTAAATGGGACTTGCTCTGAGTCTGCAAAGCTCTGCAGGGAGCTGAGGGCAGGGCAAGGAAGGGCTGTGCACCCTGAGGGAAAGTGATAACAACTCTGAGGTGGTTTTAAGTCCCAGATCTTCATTTCAATTCTTCAGAGAGCTGAAGTGATGCACGTGGGAAAAAAATTTCCTAATTTCTAATGCTAAATTTTCCTATTAAAGCAATAGTAGGAAATGAACAACCTACAAATCAGCTGCTGGGGCATCTGTTCTACATCTCTGTCCCAAACAGTTTATAATAATTATGCCCCTTATTAAAAATGATGAATCAACAAGTGGGCTAGGAGAGAACAAAGCTTTTTCTGACCTCATTCCTTTAGTGAAAGCTGCTGGATAATTCAATTAATCTCTGAGGCTGACAAGGCACAGAATTTGGAGTAGCTGCTTCTTTGGGAGCTTTGTGGTGAAGTCACAGAAAATTTGTCCATGACAGAACTTGCTGGTGGAGGTAATTCAATTCCTCCCCCACCACCTTGGAAATGTTTCGTTGTCTGTCTCCATGAATAGGCAAATTAAGCTGCTAACGCACAGGGGAGGATTGTACAACTCCAGCATCCTTGTTTTTGTTTCATTCCCCAACTGAGTCAGGGTTCCTGAGCTAAATATACCACTTGTTATTGTAATTGCTGCCTGCGCCAGCCCCTGACCTTGCAGCAGCGGGGCAGGCAGGAGTGGGGCAGAACCCTCCTGGTGCAGGGCTCCCTCAGGGGCAGAGGGGCTGGAGGGAAGGGCAGAGGGCTCCTGGAGCTGTGCCTGGGGCTCCTGGAGCTGTCTGGGGAGGGCGAGCCAGGAATGGCAGCAGCAGCAGCCTGGCCCCCCTCACCTGTTGCTGGCCTGCCCCAGAGGGAGCCGGTCCCTGGGGCACTGGCCAGGGCCAGGAGGGGCTGGGGAGCCGGGGCTGGAGGTGCTCCTGGCCTGGGGACAGCGCTGGTACTCACGATCCCAGGGCCTCCATGAAAATGAAGGTTTTGCGGATGTTGCTGGTCTGCTTCTTCCAGGAGCCGCTGCCATCCTCTTCCTTGCGCCCCATCTCCTCCAGAGTGGAAGCTGGGAACGCTGGGAGGAGCAGGAGCAGAGTCACTGATGAGTTTGTGTCTGTAGGAAGCCCAGGACTCCCCAGTTACAGTTAGAAGTAGAGCTGACCGAGGGCTGGGAGGTGTGAAATGCTCCACAAACCCCTTAGAACTCCTAGTGAGATCGGGTCTGAGGACAGGAGGGACACTGGGAAGTGAGAAAGGAACCTGGAGACAAGGGAAAAATAGGTATAAAAGTGACCCTGGGCAGCAGGGGCACGGGGAGCATCCCTGGATATGTGGAGGGGGATATATTCCCCCTACCCAGAGCAGGAAGGGAGCCAAAGGCTGTGGGACCCAGCTGAGCCTGCAGAAGACAAAGCAAAAGCTTTTGTGGATGTTTTTTATCCCTTTGGAAAAGGCAGAAGTATTAAAGCAGAGGAAAAGCTGAAAGGTCCTTTTTCATGAGAGACAGCTTAGATATTGGATTCCTCCTGAACCTACTTTATCTCCTTAATTAGCACGTTTGCAGGGTTTTCAGCTCCTTGACACAATTTTTAAAGGTTAATTTAACATTATTGAAACCAGAATTGACTCAATTGTAAACAGCTGAAGGCTTCAGTCCATAATTCACCAAAGGCCTCATGAACTTGACCTTTATTTACCTCTTGGCTCTTGATGCCTGTATAACTCATAGAAATACAGCTCCTTCTAGAACCCAGCCTTATCTTGCTATTTGTAACCAGGGAAAGTCAAGAATCCTTCACAAAAATGCTGATCAATCAGCAGAAACCTTTCTGCCAATTATTTTAAGTCCCTAAATAATGTTATCTTTGCAGTCATCTGCCCATCCCAAATCTACAGATCTGGAATATCACAGGGAGAGAATTTGCTGGCAGAGACATTCAGCTGGTGATGGCAGGTGAGTTTTATCCACTTTAAATAAATATCAGACCTGGCAGGGTGCTGCTGAGTGACAGGGAAAACTGAGAGGAACTCTCCATTCCTCTCCCTGGCTGCTGTCAGCCAGAGAATATGAGGTGAAAAAAGAGAAAAAAGCCCAAGTAGGTCACCCTGGCCCTGGGGACAAGTGGCATTTTGGGCTCCTGTGCTGAAGCACATCCTGGTTGGGACCATCTCCGTGGGACAGAGGGAACAGGGCAGAGGAACCCTCCTGCACTGGGCAGAGGTGAGCGTCCCCACCAGCGGGGCACAGCGGGGTGATGGACACTCAGTTCTGAGAACTTGGCCCATTCAAGCCCAAGGGTTAAATTTTCCCAATCCTGGCTCATTTCAGCTCCGTTCCTGGAGTATTTTGATGTTTTATTCCTTGTGAATTCAACAAGTTCCCTATTCTACAGCGAGTTTTGCTGCCGGGGGAAGGCGGTGTCCTGTCTCCTTCGTTCCCCTGTGAATCACCTGCTCGTCTCGGAGCTGCTCCTGCTGTCACCCGTGGTGAGGCAGTGGCTGCTGGGGACAGGCTGCATGAGCAGCTCTCGCTCCCTACACGGGGAGCTGATTTCCTGCTTTCTCAGTTTTTCTCTGCCATCATCAGCAAGTCATTTCCTGCCTGCCCTCGCCTCTCAGCGAGGAAGGGGAGTAAATGCTGCTATTCTGAGAGCAAAATAATGGAATGTTTGAGTTCCTGAGATGTAAAGCTGCATGTGGCAGGGAGGCGTGGAAAGGATGATCTTTAAGGTCCCTTCCAACCCAAACCATCCCGTGATTCCGTGTGTGCTGAGGTGGTGGACACTTGCCCACTTTGCTCCTGTTGGATCACATCCTTCCCTGTGGTTTTTCCTCTTTTGGTACAAGGGCAAGAGTGTGCCAAGGGCTTGGTGCAGGACACAGCAGCCTCTCAGTCCAGCCACCATTATGGAATCAGGAGAATGTGAATTCCCTGAATCTCTGGGAGCTCATCTTTGTCTCCCACTCTGCTTAAATCACCTGTTGCACTTCACAGCAGGTGGTCACAATGCAATGTTTGTTGGATTTGCTGTTTGTCTTTTGTTATCGATTCAAGCTCTGGTGCAGCAATCCCAAAACCCCAGATTGGTCTGGGTGGGAAGGGACCTTAAAACTCATCCAGTGCCACCCCTGCTGTGCCCAGGGACACCCCCCACTGTCCCAGGCTGCTCCAAGCCCCGTCCAGCCTGGCCTTGGGCACTGCCAGGGGATGCAGGGGCAGCACTGGGCTCCTCCCAGTGCCCTTCCCAGTGCCCTCACCTTTCCCACCGTTGGTGCCCATAGCTGGGTTTATGGATGGACTCGCTCAGCAGGAGAAATTCCCACAGGAGTGAGAGCATGGCAGAAGCTGGGCAAGCACCTGGTGCTGGGACTGGCAGCTCTTCCTGCCCTGCTCTGTGTCCACCTGCACCCTCCCTCCCCTGCCAGCTGCACCCTGAAACCCTGCAGGCGTGCCTGGGGACAGAGCACACAGAATTCACATTATTTTAACCCCTGCTCCCAAGAAGGGGCTGCGGTGCCCTTGTGCCCGTTCACCTCTTGGCAGTGCAGGCACACCAGTGTGCTGTGGTTGCATAATGAGATTGAAAAGCTCATTAACTACTGCAGGTGAGACCCTCTGGAGCTGAGAATGAGGTACATAACACGGCTTTAATTTGTGGGGCTTCCCCCTTCCCCATCACAACAAACACAGCAACACGCGGGGCTTTGGTTGAGTTTATATTCTAGACAGAAGATAATAAACAAGTTTGATGTTAATGTCTGACCTTTGGGCTCTCCTACAGCCTGAGCCAACAAACTGCTCTGCTCTGTCTGATCCAGCACGACACTGCTTGGAGTGCGAGGGATGTTATCGTGACCTTGCTTAAATCTTTCCTGAGGAAATTTGTTCTGCTTCCACATCCCACAGCAAGAAATCCATCTGCAGCCAGACCCTGCTTCTGAATGGATGCTCTGCATTAGCAGAATGATTGTAAGTCATGATTAATGGTCTCGTGACAAACTTCCATGTGCAGGGGGAGCAGACATGCAGCTTTCAGGGGTTTGCTTTTGGAATTAGAAGTTTATAGGAAAAAAAGGAGAATACAAATTCAAAGGGCTTTGATTAAAAAAACCATAACAGCAAAGCAAGCAAATGTGCATGTGAATGAATGAATGAATGAAGTGCCAGGGCAGCCTCCGTGTCCAGGGACAAAAGAACAAGAAATTGAAACCACGAGCTCGCCATTAAAAACAAACCCACGTCAAAGCTCCTGTATTCCCCCACCACGCCATCCATTCCAAGGCAACTTGGGGAACACTTGCAAAATCTCCATTTTCATTACAAATACCCCAGATTCCCTAAAATACTTCGGACGTAAAATGTCAGAGACAGCTTTCTATGAAATTGCTGAACACAACACGAGTGCTGGAGGATACTACGGGGGAGAAGTCCTCCGGTATTTCCCTGCCACAAGATAAAACCCATTTTAAAGCGGAGCAGGTGAGCAGGGATCCCACCTGCTTCACTGCAAGAGCAACAGCAAATGGCTCGGAAGGAAAGAATATTTTGCTTACCCAAGTCAGCACAGACAAAGCAACTCCTGTTGGCTGCCGGCGCTCAGCTCCGAGTCTGCGGGGATTAGAGCTCGGGAGGAGGAGGAGGAGGAGGAGGAGATGGGGCCGAGATGGTAACCAGGGAGTCACCAGGGGCAGGGGGATAACGCGGCAGGGCTGGGAGTCCCAGGTCCCGCCCGGCTCGGGGATGGAGCTCGGCGTGCAGCAGCCGCTCCTCGCCGCCGCTGCTCGGTTTGGTGCTGGCGTATCCCCGCGTGGAATGCAAATCGAATTTGCCTTCCTCGACCAAAAGGCTCCTCAGGGCTTGGAGACCGCCCCGTTTCCCTCTGGATGGCGCTGGGAGTTCCGTGGGGATGCTCTGGGATGGGGTCTCCCAGCAGGAGCTCCAGCTCTGGGAAGGGGATGCTCCTCTCTGTCTTTAAATGGCACAAACCCGTGGAGAACAATCATTGAGCAGAGGTTAATCTCCATGCCCCAAATTTGGGGCTATTTTACCCCACACAATGGCTCTATTTTGACTTTCAAAACCTCTCTGCAAGTGTCTCCTCAAGCATAGCACATATGAATAGAGGAAATATTAATAATTCTTCGAATCTTTTCTATAGTGGGGGATTTTTAAAGCTGGCAATAACAACTTTACTGACTGCATTCTCAGTTGATTTACACTGCCATCTAGAATAATGCATGGAAAAAGTCCATATCATTGTGAAGTTTAGTTTTATGTCAGGAATAAATCAGCTCTGAGGCAATACTTGAAAATCACCTTCTTTTTCTCAATATATTTTCCCTCAGTAGCTTGGTTCCAAGGTAAAGGCTCTTTGGTGTTGTTCCTTTCTTTGCTGGTCAGGCTCCATCTCTGGGAACTCCTCAGGGATTTTGGTCAGGATTCCTGGATGTGGGTTTGAACGTGCAGGTTTCCCTTGGTGCAAGGTTTGGGTGGAATTTGCATGGATTTTACCTTGGAAGCCTCTGTTAGGCCTCAGCTGTGGAGTGAGGGGGATCCAGTCCCACTGCTGGGGGAGACACCAGAGCCAGAGTGATGGGAGGGGGTTTATTGGGGGGTTTTTAGAGGGGCTTATTAGGGGAGTTTTTGGGCTTTATTAGGGGGATTTACTTGGGGGTTTATTAGGGGAG
>WAAG01087413.1:0-24663 GCA_013390105.1 Tichodroma muraria | reverse complement strand
GCGTGAATCACAGTGAGGGGGAGGGAGGGAAGCAGCAGAATGTTCAGCACAGCAGCCCCTCTGCACGGGGGGAAGGTGCTCTTATCCCCGTCCCTGGGGAGAAGCACCTGCAACACGACCGGGAGGTTTTGCAAAGAATGGGGAAAGAAAAAACCCTCCCGAGTGTCATAAAAAAGATGGAGAGGGACTCTTTATAGAGGCAGCTGGTGAGAGGACAAGGAGGAGTGGTTTTAAAGTAAAAGAGGGAAGATTTAGAGTGGGTGTTGGGAGGGAATTCCTCCCTGGGAGGGAGGTGAGGTGCCCAGAGCAGCTGCGGTTGCCCCTGGATCCCTGGAAGTGTCCAAGGCCAGGCTGGAAGGGGCTTGGAGCAGCCTGGGACAGTGGAAGTTGGAAAAAGATGATCTTTAATACCCCTTCCCACCTGTACCCTCTGTGAGAGGGAAACAGAGCCCTTTAGGCAGGACCTGCGTGCCCGGGGGGTTTCAGGCGGAGGATTTTGAGTCAGGACACCCTGAATGTGAACAGACTCAGAAAGCAAATACAGAGGGCCAGGGCTGCCACCCCCTGGGCTTTCCTGGAGCCTGACTCAGGCGCTGCAAGCCTTGGCTCTGGCTCCACCAGAAGGGCAGTCCCAGGTGGCCCTTGGGGACGTGGGGTACTGGTGCCTGTGGCAGGGCTGGGGTAATGGTGGGACTCGATGTTCCCGAAGGCCTTCCCCAGCTGAAGCATTCCATGACTGTGTGACAGGGTCTGGGACAGCCCTGCTCGGCTGGAGCATCCCAGGAGCTCCGGGCTGGTGCCAGCAGAGAGCACTGCAGCACAGCCAATGGAGCCTCCCGGCCTCTGGAGCACAGGAAACGAGTGAGGAAAAGCCCTTCTTTAAAGCAAAGTTGTGAAAACACGAGTGATGCAGATGGGATTTTGAACAGTTGGCCAGGGGAAGTTATTGTAGCAGAACTCCCTGAAATAATGTGCAATTCAATAACACATTCTTCTCAGTCTGGGAGCGTTATTTGCTTTTCTTTGTTGCCCTAAACCAGGGATTCTGTAAAGCAGGGAGGCTCCTTCATTCATGGCACGATTGGGAATGAGCTGAGTTGGGTCTGGATGCTTCGAGTCTACATTGTCTCAGTTGGAAAGAGCTGCTCTTTTTTCCAGGCTTTATTTTTAAAATTCAGTGGATAAATTGGTGAATGAGTTACCCAAGGAACTCAGTCTCAGGTTTTCACGTTCTCCTTAACCTGGGAATTCTAGCCCTGGAAACTACATGGTAACCATTCATTTAAAAATGGCAAAGAATCATGTAATTAGCTCCTGATGAGCATTACTGTTAATTACCCTTTTCAGTGGCACATTTACTGCACAGCTTCATTATCTGTCCCTAAATAATTCCATCCATCTCTTGGATCTCCATCATTTCCATAGAAAACTGCATTTCTGGGACACATCCCAATCCCCTGTACAAACCACCATCCCAAAATTTACCCACCAGTCAGACTTTGGGGGTTTGGGGCTGCATTTCTCCAACCTGACAGACATTTGCTCTGAGAATCCACACGAGGATTGGGCACCCTTGGCCAGCCTGTGTGGAATTCCAGCCTCACCTTCCCAGTCCACACAGTCCCTGCCACACAGAGCCCTTCCCGTGCTGACAGTTCACACCCAGAGCTGACTAAGAGGAAGCCAATTAGGAACCTAAAAGGGCCTTTCATTAGCCTTCTGAAAAATTCCGTGCTAATTATGCAGGTTTGAATAGATGTTTACTCAAGGGGTTAATTATGCATCCGTGAAGAGCAAAACTTCATTTAGTGCATCTGGGGAGCCCGGGGAGCCGTGGCTGCTGCAGGCTGTGGTGCCTGGGAAGCCTCGGGAAGCTCAACCCCCCCAGGCCCTGCTCATCTCCCGGGAGAGGCGAGTGCCCACCCTCCGGGGAAGGGGGCAGAGCTGCAGCCAGGCCAGCCTGGGGCTCTGCTGGGCTTTGTTTCGTGTCCTGCCCTCTGGGGGCTGTGACTGCACCCAGGGCGGCTCCCAGGCTGTCCCCAGGCTTTGGGATTCCCTGGAAACTTCACCTGGGACCAGGAGCTTCAGCACCCTCCAGGAGCCACCAGGGAGGTGTGTGCTCTGGCGGGGCCCTGGGCACCTCCCTGCTCTGTGGTCCATGGGGGAGAAGGGTCAATTCCTCAGCTGTGACAAAGAAAGCACCAGGAGCAATGGAATTCAGAATTTCCAGAGCCATTCCTTCTACACCTTGTGGTTGCTGTTAAACCCCAGACCTATTAAGGCATTCCCAGCAAAAGAAATCTTTCAGGGTGCTGAAATCTGCCTGAAAGACTTTTCCAGGAACAATTTTTATTTGTCAGCTTATTACTGTGAGCAGTAAACAATCAAGGAGATAACTGTACTGTAGAATTTGGTTTGGGGAAGAATCCAATTCGATTTCTCTGGGCTTGTCTGATACAGGATTATGCGTGTTTCAGTTCAGGTTTTTTCCTCCTGGGCCACATAGCAGCTTTAAATCACTTTTTTTCTATTTTAGTTGTGATTACAGGCTTAAGAACATGAGGAAAAAAACCCTCCTGCAAGTGATACACCAACACTATCTTGATCTCTGGTGCTTCTCAGCAGGTTCTAGAGAATTTGGGACAAGGAGCAAGAGGAGCCCTCGTCCCTGGGGAGGAGGAGCAGGCACGGAGCAGCAGGACACCAGGTTTCTGCGGGAGCAGGAGTGTTTGTTTTGCTTTCCGAGTGATGACAAGCGAGGAAACAAGAGCTGAATTTCACATCTGCTCCAAAGGCTCCTCTTACTCTCTGTAAGTAGCCAAAACATATCAGGAGTTGGGAAGACAACACGTCGGAGGGATTTGTGCTTTTTTTCATCAGCTTGCAGGAGAGTGGAAGCAAGATGACAAAACATTTCATGAGCAGTCAGAGTCCATCTCCCGGCGTGTGGGAGTGCTGGGAAAGGCAGGATTTGCCTGACACTGGGAACTGCGCTGCGCTGGCCCTGACTGGAGCTCTGGAACGTCATCCCCACGGCTCTCCTGAGTCCTGGCTGACCACCAGCACTGGGAGCGCCCTCTGGACTCACCTGCACGTGGGGTGGATGGGAGCTGGGGAGGGGAGCAGGTGAAGGGAGAGCCCGGAGCAGCTTCCAGCTCCGAAGGGGCCCCAGGGAGGGACCCTGCCCCAGGGACTGTAAGGGCAGGACAAGGGGGGACGGCTTCACACTGAGCAAAGGGAAACAGGGGTTGGACATGGGGAAGAAATCCTTCCCTGGGAGGGGGGCAGGCCCCGGCCCAGAGCAGCTGGGGCTGCCCCTGGATCCCCGGCAGTGCCCAAGGCCAGGCTGGACACTGGGGCTGGGAGCACCTGGGGCAGTGGGAGGTGTCCCTGCCCGTGGCTTCCCCCCGTCCCACAGCAGCTCAGGGTGTGGAGAGGCCTCTGTGTTGTTGCTTCTGCTCAAACCCTTCACAGTTTTGATGCTGCTCTGCCTCTCTCAGGGGAATTGGATCTCTCCGGGCCTGAGTCCTGCTGCAGCCCGAGTGGCCATTGCAGCCCATAAACCTCAGGATGGTTTGCAGAATGTTTCCTCCCTGAGCAGAGGATTTGCCACAGGCTGGCTTTTGCTGTGGGGAGGATAAGGGAGGGGTCCCCGGGATGCTGTGGGGACAGTGCAGAGCCGGGGCTGGCCCCGTGCTCGTGCCCAGCCCCCCGTGCAGCACGTCCTGCCCATGAAATCCTGTTTATCAGCAGAAGTTCATTGCAACATCAATAATCTCGGAGGCTCGGTGTTTGTTTGCTTCTCTCCCCACGCTGCACAAACCCACACTCACTTTTCCCCTCAGAAAAAACGAATTAAAAGAGAAGGAAGAGAAAACCAGACCATTTTCCTGAGGCCACAGAATTTCTCAGATATCCATTTCAAGGTGTTTATTTCAGCCTTTCATCCCCCTCCCCGACTGTTGAGGCTGAATTCCTTGCCTGGCAACAGATGGGATACCAATTTATTTTTAGCAGTTTGTTTGCTCTGATTGAACCCTAAAACACCACCCTGCTTTTAAGTCCTGGAATCACCTCGGGGGCTGGCAAGGCAGGCTGAACTCTGCAGGAGGAAATTCAGGAGGGGAGCTCTTTGTGGAGGGGATCCTCCACATCCCAGCTCCATGAGAACGGTGTTCGACTTCTCACCCAGGGCTGTGTTAGAGCCATTCACTGCCACTGAGCTCTGAGCTATTGATTCGATTTTACAGGAGGGGCCAACGTCCCCTCGGTGAGGGCTGGAGGAGCGTCCTCAGCCTGACTTCTCCATGAATCCCACAGAAGTCACGGAAATGTCCAAGGGGCCCCAAGACAGGCACGTCACCCCCGTGTGCACAGTCCCTGCACACAGTTTGTTCTTTGCTAAAATTACCCTTTGAGGCACAGAGAGCTGCTTTAGACCCCTTCTTTTGTCTCCCCACAAATGGCTTTTAATAATTAAGTGTAATGGAGGAGCTCTGATTAGATTCCTCACTCTGATGGTTAATTAGGTATTTCTAAATAAGTTACAAAATGTGTTCCTTTGGACTCCATTCCTTTTGCTTTATCCAAACTAAAATACACTCTTCTCTAGAGACTTCTTGTTTGAGAATTGACTGAAGATAATTATTTCAGATAATTAAGATCACTGAGCAAAGTAATTTAATTTTCTTCTCTGCCTCTCCCTCCCTCCAAGAAATGTAAATGTCTGTGGAACATCTGATCGATAAAAGAACCTTTCCAAAGGTTAACTTGGCCAAGTGTGTTGTTAAGCTGGGAGAGACCAGCATGGAGTGAAATCCAGCAGAGATGTTTGGAAAAGTGCTGAAGTTTCCAATTGAATTAGTCCCCCCCACCAAAGTTTTCCTCTGAGTTTGTTTTTTGCTTTGTGTCTTTCGGGTTTGATTTTTTTTTTTTTTTTAATTCTTCGTCTTGGCCAAGGGCAGAGCAGGGACAAAAAGCTGGACCTCTGTGGCCAAATAATTTTATTGAAATCTTCTCTGGGCAGACCAGCAGGTGAAGGAGATGCAGAGGAAGAGGGAAAGGGGAATTGTGTTCGAGTAGGGAGTTCATTGCAGCAAACCTCCTTTGGCAGGGCCTGTGCTGGGACAGCAGCAGAGAAATGGAAGTGGGGGCTTCTGGAGGACTGGATAAGCTGCATGAGAAAATGTATTTGAGGCTTTTACTTTGTTTTTCTGGCTTGTTTTCTTGCTTTTTTTACTTTCTCTGAACACCTGGTTGCTGCACAGGTGGCTGGGGAGGGCCCCAAGGTGTTTGTGCAGGGAGTTGGTGGTGCTTACACAAAGCCCACCTTCTGCTGTTCCCTTCCCCTGAAACTGTGGTTCTCAAGCTGCAAGTGGAGAAAGTGCTCAGCCTCTCATCGCAGACAAGCAAAAAATAGCAGTGCTAGGTCTTAAGCAGCTTTTGGGATTTCAACTTTATTCAATCCCGTATCCTGGGCTGTGCCCGAGGCTCAGAGCTGCTCCCGGCTGGGTCAGACCTGCCTGAGCTGGAGCTGCAGGGCGAGGTCAGCGGGACCAGCCCTGCCCGGGTGTGAGCTGTGGGCAGGAGGAGCCTCACTGCTGCAGAGCCTTCCTGAGAAGTGGTTCTGGACACTGGATACCAAACACTGAACACTAAACAAACACTGGATACTAAATACTGAATGCTAGGTGCTAAATACTAGAGACTAGATATTAAATACTAAATATTAGAAACTGAATAAGAAATATTAGATACTAGATATTAAATACTAGATACCAAATACTGAATAGTAAATACTAGATACTAAATACTGACTATTAGGTACTAAATACTAGAGACTAAACACTGAATACTGAACACTAGATACTAAATACTAAACCACGGGGTCTGTGTCTGTGTGAAATGCTCCCAAAGCCCCTTCAGCTGCAGGAGGGCACAGCCCCTGCCCTGTGCTTGCCTGGCGCTGCTGGGGCTCCTCCTGGCAGGCACTGCTGCTCCTCAGGCCGTTTGCAGCACCTCTGGGACGAGCAGAAGGTCGGGGCTGTGCCAGGGCTCCGTGGGGAGGGCAGAGCTGGACGGAGCATCCCGGGCTCTCCTGGGTGCCTGCTCCCCACAGCACCAACCCGGGCACGTCCCACAGCTGAACCTGGTGTTTTTCAGCCCAAATCCACTCGCTAATGGCTGCACGCTTTTATTAAAGCTTCCCGTGGTGCGTTCATTATCGTTTCTGTTTTACAAGGGCCACTCAGCGAAAGCACAAACACTTCAGTGGCCTGTCAGTGCTCGGCTTTGAAGCTGCTGTGGGGGTGAACACCAAAGATCTGCTGCCTTAATTAGTACAAGAGGTCACAGAGATGTTAATACCTGATCTTGCAGGGCTGACAGAAAGGATTAAAGGTTGTGGAATCAGATGCCTGTAGAGCAGAGGGTTCTGGACGCTGTGGGGTTTCTTCCTGAGCTCGCATTCACAGGTTGTGGCTTCCCCCTCTTGGCTGAAGGAGCTCCTTGGCGCTGGGCTGTGCTTGGGACAGGGATGGGAACAGCCAGGAGGGTCTGAATTCCACCCAGCTCCAGGCCAGCTCTGCACTCAGGTGGCTCTTCCTGTCTTTCAGGGTATCTGTGCGTGACAAGTTACGCTCAGCCTGTCTCAAGGTGGCAAAAATCTTGCAGCCATTAATTAACTTATTGTATTTTATGATGTTTGCTGTGCCTCCTTGGCACCCAGAGGATCTCAGCTCTTTGATCCGGAGGGTGTGATTTATTGGGCAATTACACATCCCCACACCATCACTCATGCTGGGAAGAGGTGCTGTGATCTCATCAGTCTGGGGAAACGTGACATGGAAGGACTTTTATCAAACGGAGGGGGGCTGATGGATGGAGGAGTCAGGGAAGTATTGATTCGAGCCAATATATTATTTTCTACATTAATATTGTGCAGACAGTGGCAGATAGAGACCCTGCACTGGGCCTGGTGCTCCCTCCAGGATGAAGAATTACCCTTCCGTGCAGTTTCATTGCAGTGAGGGATGGTGTTCTGGGACATCCAGTGAGTTCTGAGGGAAATGTTTGTTCTTTAATTACGAAAAGAAAGAGGCAAAACGCGCAATTGTTTTTCTTGTGCTATCAGGCAGAAACAACGTGAGGGGAATCCTCTGGGAGCTCCCTGTGAGTGCTGCAGTGTTTTGGGATGGCTCAGGACCCGTGCTCAGGTCCTTCCTGGGATGGTGTGGGACTGTCTCGGGGTGAGCACAGCCAGGGCAGCCTGTGGCTGTTTTGAGCACCAGTTTCAGGAGCTCCCATGAGTTCCTCCCGGTGCTTTAAAGGAGCAGTGGCTGGGGCTGGCCGCCTGTAGATAAACGTCCCTGCAGGCCTTGGTGGCTGTGGAAGGCGAGATCAGCTTTAGTCTCGGTTTG
The DNA here is from genome assembly GCA_013390105.1 of Tichodroma muraria. Taxonomy (NCBI): domain Eukaryota; kingdom Metazoa; phylum Chordata; class Aves; order Passeriformes; family Sittidae; genus Tichodroma; species Tichodroma muraria. Next base: position 17,245 of record WAAG01087413.1, on the reverse strand, counting down.
GTTTAGTCCTGATGCCTCTCCTGACTCAGATCCAGAGCAGCATTCCAGGACGTGGGTTTTCCTTTAATCACTGCTTCCTTTAATTTCAAGGTCATCCCTGTGAGTTCAGCAGAGCTTTGCCGTGTGACTGATGTGTTCCCCCTGCTATCTGTTCTACCGTGTAATCCTGCATTTATTAATGCAGCTCCAGAGTTCTGCCCGTATTCATCAGGACCAGATGGTGATAAGAAGGACTTGTGCTTTAAAAATTACCATCCTCCCTTTCTTCCCTGGCCCCCACCAACAACAGCAAGGGGGGATTAATCTTAGACTAAAAGTCTTTGGTTCTTGGCTGCCTCAGAAGTCATTAGGAGATAACCAGGAATGAGACTGAGCCAAGAGCCCTTGGCTTGTGCTGCCTGATGAAAATCAAGTGAAGAATCTGCAGAATTTTGGGGTTGGTTGGGCTCGGGCAGCTTTGTCCAAGGTTTTGCTGTCCAAACAGGGAAGATTCTCACCTGAGTTTCTGTATCAGAGGGCTGGCGGTGAGTTTGAGCTGTTTCAATTAAACACAGAGGAGGTTTTCTCGGAGCCCTTGTTCTGTTCGTCTGCCGGGGCCGGGCCGGGGGGATCAGGGTCCCCTGTCCCGGGCAGGCTCCGCAGCAGAGCCCCGCTGCCCCGGCCCTGCAGGGTCGCTGTATTCTCCGCCGTCCCCACTGGAGGTCACTGGAACATTGTTCACCATTGTCCCCTGGAACAAAGGAGCTGCGAAACAGACGTTTGGTGAAATTAATGTTTGAAATTTTTGGAGATTTTTATCAGTTTCACGTATGAAAATAAATCTCCAAATTGCTCATAATCCCTGTGTGTAATGGGTATTTTATAAACACGTCTTATGCCCCGAGGAGACATCAACAGAGGCTTTATTTTACAAAAGTATGACTCAACTGCCAGGAATTTTGAGCAAAGCTCCTCTAATGGGTTCTCTGTGCCCCAGCTCTCTTTGTCATACCCTGATGGATGTGTCAGAAGTTCTAACACACACCTGAAGCCATTCCGTGGTTACCAGCAGGAAACCTAAAACTTGCCATCTCCAGTCACAGCATCGCGTTTGTGTTGTTAAGAATGCTGGGGAGAGGATGAGCAGCTCTCAGAGGTTTGCAAAAGTCATTTTATAAAAATTAGTTCAGATCATGGAAGCAAATTTTTTTTTTTTTTTTTTTCTTTTTCCCTCTGTTCCTGCCCACTCAGATTTTGGGAAGGCTGCTCAGATCGCTCCTGTCTCAGAACCAGCCCCCCAGGCATGAGCAGCCCTCAGCTGGTGCTGGAGCAGCAGCAGCTGATGAACGAACAGGAGCTAATTATCAGTAATAAGAAAAGTTTGGCAACTCGTCACAGACTCATCAGTGCAAACCAAAGCTGCTTCTCAACCCGTCTATCAAAATGCAGTTGCTATTAATGATAGACTGAATAATAATTAGTATTAACTAAAAGGATCCCTTTCTATTTCCCAGGGATATTTAAAGTCAAGCAACAGACTCCCGGCTTTGGGTGGGATCCAGGTTCAATATAGCTCTGGGGTTATATTTCAGTCTTTAGATGCAAAGTGAATTTGTGAAATGTACCAGCTTATGGCAAACTCGGTGCCATTTGCTGGAAGTGTTTGCCTGGGAGTGCACCAGTGCTCAAGCAGAGCCCGGGCTCCCCGGGAAGCGTGGCAGGAGCCAGGGATTTCCATGTCAGATGTGGCTGCTTCCTGGGAATGTGCTCCCACACACAGCTGATGGATCCTGCTGGAGCAGAGCTCCATCAGACACCCATGGAAACGGGAGGGGTCTCGGGATGCAGCACTCTGCACCAACGTTTCCATTAGGGAAGCACGATTTCATGGAATCCTCAGGCAGAGGGTGGGCTGGGTTGGTTAAAGATTATTTAGTCCATGCCCCTGCCATGGGCAGGGATGCCTTCCTCTGTCCCAAGCTGCTCCAAGCCCAGTCCAAGCTGTGCGAGGGCTGCAGGAGGCTGGTGGGGTTTGAGGGGGGCTCTAGCAGACCAAAATTGCTAAAATTGTTCTGCTGGCCTGCCTGCAGGGTCTGTCTGAAGTGAAACTCTCACTGGAGGCTCTTGAGACCCCCCTGCCCCTGCCCAGGAGCTGCTCGGAGCCCTGCAGGAGCTGCCTGGGGGCTCTGCCAGGGCTCCTCTGGGAGGGAAGGCTGCTGCCAGCGAGATTTCAGCCCGGCTGGGTTCAGGGAGGCACTCAGATGGGCAGGGCTCAGCCTGGGCAGGGAGATCCGGCTGAGCCTTGGGGCGCTGGGGGCTCCTCGGGGGATGAGGACGTCCTTGGCTGGGGGAATCCAGGCAGGGCCTGAGGCAGCACTGGGCTTTGTGCATCCCCACAGGGCGGGAGCTGCTGCTCCTGGGGGTCCAGTGCCAGGGATGATGGTGCTGCCCTCCTCGGGGGCTTTGGGCGGAGGTGGGGGGCACGGAACGTGCCTTGGTGTGAGCTGCCAATAGTGGTTATCCAGGAACGTGCCCCGAACCATCCCTTCATTGCTCTGAGAGGTTTGAAAGGGCCTCGTGGGATGCGCAGGTGTCTGAGGCAGCCTGGAGAGGAGCCTGGCCTGGCTCTGGAGCAGAACTACTGCTTCATTTCAAAGCTTATCCTTAAATGTTTGCTCTAAAGCCCTGGAGCCCCAAGAAAGGAAGATGCAAATAACTTGACTCTTTTCCCATGGAAGCAATTAAGGAACTGTGTTAATAAGAAATGAAGTTGTTTGTAAATTTTAATGGTTTAAAAGATGCCCCAGGGAAATCACAGACAAATAGGAGCTGTTTGGTGCAGACCCTTTCTAGCCAAGCTCCACCTCCGTGGTGGATGTGATCAATTAAAAATTATCAGGAGAAAATGACACATTCTTTTTAATTTAATGCCTTTGGCCAGAAGGATTTTCTAACATAATGATTTGGGCTAGGAGGGGAGTGTTGCTTTATTTGCTCCCCATTTAATCAAAAAATAGCCCCAAAGGAAAACAAACAAAACCAAAGCAACCACTACCAAACCCCAAGGACAACCCCATGAAAATGTCTAAATACATGGGTTTTTTTTTTTAAATTCTGTGACCGCAAAGCCCATCTCCACTCTGAGGCCCAAGCCCAGCTCTCTGGACTGTGAGGGTTGGCAGCATCGCCTCTGCTGGGGTTTGGGCACTGCCCAGGAGCTCTCCTGGAGCCCAGGGGGTGCTGAGCTCCCCCAGGAGCTGTGTGGGTTCCATCCTGCCTGGGAAACGCCAGCCAGGAGAGGGGAGAGCTGGGCTGGGCTGGTGTTCGGGGCAGGGACCGAGTGGCCCCCGGCCCTGCGGGGTCCCCGCAGGCTGGAGCGCACTCCCGAGGAATCCCTGGATGTGCCGGTGTTCCAGGAGAGCCCGGGATGAGGGAACATCGCGGCGCTGCTGTGACAGCCCCTCCCCGCTGCTCCTCCTGTGATTAGTGCAATTTGTTTCCCCCGGAATTCCTGTAAGGCTTGACAAGACACCAAAGTTCTGGGGAGTTACACAAAGGCCTCCTTTGCATATTAAAGACTCTGTGTTGTCACTTGACTAAATTTGGGAGAAACATCCACCACTGTGAGTGTCATTAGAGCTGAGATGAATTCCAGGGCTCATTACGGGGTGCTGTGACAAAGAGGTGGAGGAAGGACTGTAAAGTGGCGCTGTGCTTTTTTCCCAAAGCCCTGTCGAGGCTCATTTTCCCTCTTTCCATCTCCAGCACTCTCAATCCCTTGATAATAAATGCAGCTCACATAGGAACTACCCCCCGGACTGATTTCTTTCCACTGCAAGAAGTGATTTAAAAGAAGACGAAAAAAGACATTGAATGTGTTCATTATTGATAATCTTAAAGATTTACTGCGGGCTTTCAGAAAAGCTGCTGCCTTAAAGCAAACTGCTTTTATCTCCTTTTTGTTTGCTTAGTTGGCTTTTGTGGGTTTTGTGTCTTTTCCTTCAGTAGCTCATGTAGGTAGAAGCTTGATTTTTTTTTTTTTTCTTTCCTGAGGGGGAATTTGCCAGCCCCTGGCAGCAGTGGGGAAGCTCAGCGGGAGCTGCAGGAGGAGGCTCCTGGCTGGTGCAGAGCTGCGTGGGCTGCTTTGGGGGCTGTGGCCCCTGAGAGCAGCAGGCTTTGCCCATTTGGGGGAAGTTTGGGGTGTGCCAGCACAGCAGCGCCATGCCCGGGTCTCTGGAGAGACCCTTGGGCACCGGCGCTCTTTAGAGCACTTTGAAATAGAATTTCATTGTAAATATTTAGAAAACAAACAAAAGACCCCCACTCTGAGCAGATTTCTCCATGATTCTGCCAGCGACTGCAGCTGTTTCCAGTCTCTTCCTCCTGAGCCTGCTCCTGTTCTGGTTGTGCTCCCCTGGCCCATTTCAGAGCCCGGGCCTGGGGTCAGAACGCTCCTCCCCTGGAGCGTCGCTGCTCCAGGCTGGAGGGAGGGCAGTGGAGGAGCAAGGGGGGGCTGGATTGGGATAAATCCGCTCCTGCTCCCTCGGGCTGGCCCTGGGGAAGGGGCTGGAAAGGCAAAGGCTGTGCTGAGCTCTCCCTGGTTTCTCGGGGATGGGATGGGGGCCAGGTGCACACCGACACAGCCAAATCCCGGGAAGCAGGGGGCTGGGGATCCCAGCTGAGGGAACAGCAGATCTCCCCTGGGCTCGGACCTTTCTCAGCTCAAAGGGCAGGAGCCCTGCTCAGAGCCCGGGGGTGTTCGAGGACGAGAGATCGAGGGCCAGGGGTGCTCATTGGCCTCGTCCGGCTCCCCTGCGGGCTCCAGGAGCTCCAGGGTCTCCAGTTACCGCCAGCGATGGCCTCAGGGCGGGACAGGGCCTTGGGAGGTGGGCGGAGTCAGCGAGGCGCTAATGAGGCAATGAGGCGTTAATGAGGTGTGAATGGTCGCCATGGGAACAGGATCTCGTGACAGCCACGTGGGAGCACGGGGAACTGAGTTTTTAAAGAAATTTGACACCAGAAGAGCTCGAGGAGGGGCGGGGCCGGTCAGGTGAGGGGCGGGGCCGGGATCACCTGGTTCAGGTGGGAAGGGTGGAGTGCAGCCAGCCTCAGCTGGGCCCGTGCAAAGCTCACTGATTATTTCAGAGCCATCAGGTCTGCCCCAGAATCCCAGAGTGGCCGGGGTTGGAAGGGATATTAAAGATCCTTTCATCCCACCCCTGCCATGGCAGGGACACCTCCCACTGTCCCAGGCTGCTCCAAGCCCCGTCCAGCCTGGCCTTGGGCACTGCCAGGGATCCAGGGGCAGCCCCAGCTGCTCTGGGAACCTGTGCCAGGGCCTGCCCACCCTCACAGGGAAGGATTTCCTCCTGATATCCAACCTAAATTTTGCCTGTTTCAGTTTGAACCCATCGCTCCTTGTCCTGCCACTGCAGATCCTGGTGAAGAATCCCTCTCCTCCTTTCCTCTGTGGGCGACTTTTGGGAAGTGAGAGCACAAACCTAAAGGTCCATGAAGCTGGGATGCTGGAGCAGAAGCAGAACTGGGTGGACTCTGGTTTTTTTTTGGTTTTTTGTTCCCTAAGCCCCTGGAGCCATGCACCCCCACCCTGGCGCAGCACTGGGCAGGGTGTGCTCGCTCCCACCTTGCCTGCGGCTCCTCTGCCTTCCCATCCTGGCGTTTGCTCCTGAAGCAGGAGGCTCCCCAGAGCGTGAGTAGCAGCATTTCACCCCGGAGTTGACTCCACAGAAAATACCAGAACACAGGGTACCAGAAAACACTTTCCCTGCGTTCACAAAGCAACACGTGCTCCAGCCCTGTCATCGGCTCAGAGGCGTTTAACAGCATCATCCTTCCCCAGTCAGAATAATTAAACAGCCTCATTATTTTAAATATTCATTGAGTCCAGATTCCATGTTTGGCTTTCTTGGTCAATTTGGTTCTTGCTAATCTGGGGGAAGGAAAGAATGTTCTCTAGTGCTTAATTTGCATTAAAAACACTATAATTTGTAAGTAAATTGGAAAGCTTTTAAGTGAAGAGGGAACATCAGTGACTTGACAGTCAAAGCTCTCCTTTGTTTTTCAAGCATAATGTTCCAGAAAGATGCTCTTCCTTTCTTGGAATTACATGGCAGTGAGAATGAAGCCTTGTAATTGTTCATTAATCCCCGGTCATTAGGAGACTCTGGGAAGGAGGCGCCAGAAATGAAAAACAAATCCAAAGCAGGCAGTGTTCAACCAGAAAAGTGATTTTCAATTTCTGCTCTGGCTGAGGGGGGTAACTCGGTAACTCGTCAGGAGCTGTTGCTGCTGGGGCTGGGGGGCGCGGGGATGCTGCTGCCCCTCTCCAGAGGGTTTTCCCGAGGGAAGCCTCTCCCTGCCTGCTGCTGTGCTGGCCCAGCCTGGCTCTGCAGCCTCGTTCCTTGGCTCCGAGGACTCTGCACTCCTCCCGGTGCTGAGCCTTCCCCTTCCCGCAGCGGGCGCTGGACGCTGGCACAGGAGGGTGGTAAAGGATGGAAGATCTGTCAGTGTGGCTCAAGAGGGGCCTTCCTGCCTGTTTGACCAGCCGGCACAAAGAACCAAACTTCACTGGTTTGGGTTTTAAGAGATGCCCAAGGAGCCAGGCTCTACTTTTCTTCCTTTTTCTGGAAGTATCTGGAGTATCTGATTATGCGGATACTTCTTAAAAACCCGTTTTCCCTCTTGTATCCAAGATGTTGCTTTCTTGGTTGCTTCCACCTCTTTATTTAGGAGGAGGAGGAGGGGAGAGGAGGGATAAAGGCGGCAGAGGAGCTGATTTCAATGCAAATCTATTGTTCATAATTGCAGTTTTAAAATCTTCTCAACCTTCAGCTGAACAATGATGAAAGAATAATGGCTGTGAATTATTAGCTGTTCCACTTCCCTTCAAAATAGTTCCTTACACTGTTTTGATACTCGGATATATTTATTACTGTACTTCTTTTTCCTTTTGTAACGAGCTTGTGCTTCCTGTGACCTTAATTTTCTTTTCAGACCTCTGCTCATTCTGCATCTGTATTTTCGTTAGGGGTATACAGGGCTAAAATCAATTAAAAATCTCTTCCATAGTTCCAGAGTAATTAGATCCATTTCCCCGTTATTCTGTTCCCAGGCCTGCCTGGTTAAGGTAACAAATATTAATATAAAAATGGAGCAAGACAGTGAAATAAGAGAATTTTGTATTGCTCTGCTGGAGATGTTTGCACAGGTGGGCTCCATCCTGAGCTGAGAAGTTCCTCGTGGCACTGAAATCCAAATTTCTGCCAGCTGTGGCTGTCGCACAGTGAGCACAGAGAGCAGCTGGACTGGGGGGCAATGTTTCACCCCCTTTGAGCAGCATTTCGCCCCCTCTGTTTTCTGCACAGAAATGGCCCCAGGTATGGGATGAAGGGAATCCATCCCCAGGGATTCTCACCTTATGTATGCAAATGTCTGAGAGTCTGGATAAACTCTCAATGCAGAGGGAATTCTTCATTTTTATTTGATCTGATTTTTTTTTTTTTTTGGAAGCGCTTTGAGATTTAAAGGCAGCTATGAAAAACCTCTCAGATGGAAAAGGAGAGATTTGAATTGCAGTAAATAATAACAGAGGGAGCTGAGGCTCCTAAATCTGCTTAACCCCCCAAGCCCCGGGCTTTGCTTTCCCGCAGGCTCGGTGTTAACCGCCCTTCCCTGCTGAGGTGCTGGCTGCCTTCATCTGCTGCGGCCAGATCGGGCTGGGTCTGCCCGCACCTGCCCAAAGCGACCTGATTCCCGGCGGATCGGGCGCTCGGCCGCAGTGGGAAGGGAGGGTGCGCTCCGTCCCGGGGCGGCGCCGCGCTGTGCCCGCCCGGGGTGACAGCGGGACCTGCCGGTCACCGACATCGGGGGCGCCCGCCCCGCCAGCAGAGACACCCCGGGAGCAGAACAGCCGCGTTAAGAGAATTCGTCAACCCAGCAGGGGCACGGGGCTGTTCTGCCTCCGTGCCGGGGGCAGCTCTTGGTGCGGCAGAACCTGGCGCTGCTCCGCGGGATCGTGGCACAGGACGTTCAGCGCTGTCCGCTTTAGGTGCGGAAATCATCCCTTTCCTGCCCCTAGCAAAGGCATTGTGGATTTTCTTCTGGAAGTACAACAGGAGGAGAGAGCAGAGCTTTCCCCAGCAAGCGAGAGGAGCCCCGACGTTCTTGAGAATGCCGTTGGGGCAGAGCCGTGCCATTAATGAGTCATTAGCGTCACTAATGGCTTGAGAGCGGCATGAAGGACAGAGTTAATGACACGCGGGTGGAGGCAGCTCCCTAAGATGCTTTCACCACTTCCCAAAGGAGCCGAGCAAGGTCCCATCCCCACCCCGAGGGCTGCTCGGGGTAATTTATCAGTGCGTGGAGCAGGATCCTCTCCTGAAACCCCGTGGTTCGGCTTGTTCTCCTCACTAAGCCCTTCAAGCGGCCCGGGATGGGGTTAGGCTTGGGGGAGAGGAGGAGAAGCCTGGCTCATCCCGGAGGGAGGATCCCACAGCCAGGAAATCCCTGCACCTCTGCCGGGAGCTGCTGCTGGCATCTGTTATCCCTGGCTGGTGAACACGCATTGTATTCTGAGGGTAAACATGGAGTTGTCAAGGATTTGACTTCTTTCCCTCGGCTGCCTGAGGAGTGTTAGAACCTATTGGTTTTGACAACGCACCTCAATTAGGTCTTAAAATCAGTTCTACACGCTCTGTGAAGCTGGAGGAGTGTGGTGGATTCCTCGGAGGACTGAGCTGCTCGATTTCAGCTTAAGGATGATGTTTCTCCACAAGGGAGTCACCAGTCACAATAATTACATTGCTGTCTTCTCATAATATGATTTATTTAGATGTTGCCGTATGAATTAATTCTCTCTAATTGCTGCTCTTCTCACTGTAAATCAAGGTTTCTTGCTTTCTGGAGAGTAGTGAACATGATCCTACACTGAAGTAATTAGTCCAATTAGAAAGGAAAGCAGATGTGGAAAACCAATTACTTTCAGGAATATGTCTGCTCCTCTGTAGTCCAAACGCTGTTCAATCAAAATGTAATAGTAGTTTAATAAAACATTGTTTTATTCATAAACTCCATCCAGCGGTGAGACTCCACCTCCTCTTTTGGAGGAGCCACTTTGGGGCAGCATTGAAGCTGGGGAGCTTTTTCCAGACCTTCTCCGGTTTACACAGCTCCAGGGAGAGAACAAAGTGGTCAGCAAAAGATTATATCGTGATCCAAATAATTTAAAAGCTGCTGTAAAAAGGAGAAGGCAGAAGAGGAACTGTTGTGCTAGTGAATTGTGTGTGTGTACCAGCAGGGATTGTTCAAATTACAAGAACAGCAGCAAGGAGCTGTTAAATCAGCACTTGTGCCCAGCCTCGAGTATCGTGAGGAGCTCCCCGCTTGCTTCTGCCAGAGAACAGGCTGCAGTGATTCAACCAAATTCTGCAAAGCTTTGTTCGAACAGAGATCTCCACCAGACAGGCAGGACCTTGAGAGGTTCTGTGCTCCCCCCGTGCCTGTCCCAGGCTGGGAGCAGGATTTGGTACCCAGAGGATGCTCTTTGTTAGCAGAGAGAAGGACTCGACCGGTGAGGAGTAATTAACTCTGTAATTAACCTGGCGGTGCTGCTGGTGGCCAGGAGGCTGTGCCAGCCAGGGCCAGAGCTGGGCACACACAGCTCCTGTGCCACCAAACCACGTCCCAGCCGCCCCTTGGGGTTTGTTTGCTGAGTTCCTCATGGAAATACCCGCAGAGGAGTTTTGCATTGGAGATTCACCCATCTATTTTCCTCTATCTGCTGCACGGAAGACAAGTGTTCTCATAATTGGGCCATTAAAGGAGGTGTTGAAATGTTACTAATTGTCAAAGGCAATTAAGTATAGCAACATGTCACAGGTAAATTAACGAGGCTCCAGGTGTTTTGAGCAAAGCGCAGTTCTGTGGGTGTAAAACAATTCCAGTTTTCTCTGCTGCCTGTCTGTGGAGTTCTGGCGTGCCCTGATGTCGGCGTTTTGCGTTCACTGAAACACTCATTTTGCTGTTGGAAAGTACAAGAACAACACTCAGGAAGTTCCCGCAGCCACTCCTCATGGCAAGCAGGGATCAGTGTCCTCTCTCCTCGCCCTCGGGACACCTGCGGTGACCCCGGCGCCGCCGAGGCTCTCCAGGGCTGTAACCCCGAGTGGAGCCCTCGGGCTGGTTCTTGCTGCGCTGCCACCCCGATGGCACCGTGCCCTCCCTCCCTCCCCACCGGGATGCTCGCAGGGACCGCAGGGGTGGCACCGTCACATGGGCCCCTCATTATCACCCTTTGTTCCTTTTCTCCTCCCCGCGAGATCTGTGGTTGTGTGCATGTGCACACGCGTGTTTGAGGGTGGGCGGAACCCTAATTGTATATTATTAAAATATTATGATTTTTTCCCCCCCTTCCAAGCTGTGGCAGCGTGTGGCACCTCCCCGATGTCTTGTGCAGCTGGCTCCGACTGGCACTTGCAAGGTTGTCCTCCAGGTGCTGCATCAGAAATCTTTTGACAGTGTCAGTAATTAAGTGTACAATTAAGAGAATGTCTGCAATTAAGTTCAATCAGTCAGTCAATCAAATCTACATTTGTAAAGGGTTTCTAAAGGGCCTCTCATCCAAACCTCCCCTCTGCTTCTGAGCTCGGCAAAGTTACCACCAGGCAAGGCAGCGTTTATTTGAAGCAGCTCAAAGGGCTGGGAGGTTTATACTGAAATGCTGTTTGAGGCCTGGCTGTCTCCTGAATAAAAACTGCCTTTAAGTGAGGCATTTAGGCACAACACTGAAATATAACCATTAAAAAAGCTGAAAACTTGTGCCTTTTCCAGCACTGTGTCTCCCTGGGCTTAGCAGTGTAATTCCTCACCTTGTTTCCTTTGGGGAATATTCAGAAAGGACAGATATTCTGCCGGAATAAACCAGCCCGGTTTTGTGCCGTTTCAGGCATCTTTCAGCTCCTGACAGCTCAGTTGTTGCCAGGAGGCTGCAGAGGGTGAGCACTCGCTGCTTTTGTGCTGCAGCCAGTGAAGGTGGAGCGGGAGCCCTGCCCTGCTCGGGGGTTATGAGTTTTTATTTGTTATTTGTGATTATTTTCCTCCAATACACCAGGGGTACCCGTGCCTGAAGGCTTTCACACACCTCAATACAGCAGAGGACTTGCACGCACAAGTCCTGTGTTGAATATCTCACAAAAGATATTCAACACAGGACTTGTTGAATATCCCAAAGAAATGTGCCCCAAATCCACCCCTTTCACTGGGATTCTCTGGTTCTGCCTCACCAAGCTGCAGTGACAAAAACCATTCAGGGCTTGGTGTCCACAAAGAGCAGCAGGAGAGGGCGTGGGGCGTGAAGTGCCCCAGGAGCTCCCAGGTGCTGGAGCAGACACTGCTGGCTGGCACTTGCTGGGCCCTGGTCTCATCCCTGTCCCCTGAGAGGAGCCTCCCCTCGTCTGAGCCGCCGGATCCCTGTCACCAGCCGCTCCCACGGTCTGGGAATAGTCAGTCTCTAGACTGCAGCTACTGCTCCAGAGAGGGACTGGAGGGTTTTTCTTGTCTCTGGTGCTCCATCAGTGTGAGCAGCAAGCCGTGGTTGCTTTGATAACGAGCTTGCATTTACACAGCACCTGTCAGCTCTGAAGGGCGCTCTGCTAACTCAGCCCGAGCTGACAGAGCCCTGTCCACGGCTCTGCCAGCCTGGCTGCTGTCTCATTATGTGCCTTGCTTTAACGTATGGAAAGCTGTTACCCAAAATGTCCTTCCTATAGGGGAAAAAGAACAAATGGGTTAGTAATATGTGACTTGTGGTGCTGTAAACGTCCCCCAGCGTGTCATTAATACCCAGCTGCAGTTGTGTCTTCACCCTCCGGCCTCTCCTGCCCCGCGCAGGGAGGCTGGGGAGCTGAGGAAGGAGGGTGGGAAGGCAAATTGTGCGCCAATGGATCTTCAGCAGCACAGAATTCTGCCCTCCAGAGCTGGGGCAAGGCAGGACCCCCTGTTTATTGCTTTTAGTAGGCAAATACACAGAGTTTTGCATTTGAGACTTACCCTGGGGCACTTGGACTCTTGGTTTTGCTAAAAGGACAACAAAGGGAAAAAACCTCCAAATTCTTCCCAGTGTTCTTGTCACCCACCACCAGAACTCCAGAGAACGGCTTGCTGAGCTCTGGGATGTTCTGAGGGAAAATCCTTCAGGGAAAGGAGGTGTTAAAGGGCCAGGTTAGGCGGGGCTCTGATGGTGGAAGGTGTTGGAATGGGACAACCTTGAAGATCCCTTGCACACCAAACCATTCTATGAAAAGCTCCCAAGTCTGGTCTTGGTGCTGATTAATTTCAAGATACAAAGTATTGGATGGATGAGAAAGTACCGAAAACTGAAGCAGTGCAGGGCTGGCCAGACTCCCATTTGCAAATCTGTTGTGCTCTGGTCTGTAGCTGGAATGGTTTGGTTTGAACTCGAGTGTAACTTCAACCTTGAGCAGGGAAACCTGGTTTTGTGAGATATTCAACACAGGAATGGCTTGGGAATGGGCCTGGGATTAATAAATAAACGCCAGGAGCCTGGACACTGAGAGGGAGAGCTCAGCACCAGGGTGGGTGGGAGCTGCTGGCTGGGGCTCTGCAGGGAGCACAGCCTTCTGTGCTGGTAGGGAAAACCATCAGCAAGTGGTTCCTGAATGCTTTTCCAATCAGTCAGAGAGAAGGGGCAGGCGGCTGAAAAATAATACAGGACAATAAATTCTTGAAATCTGCTACTAAATCTATCAAGGCGAATAATACATCCTGATGGGGGGAAGACATTATTTGTATTTTTGGTTTTAAGTTTGCCAGATCTCATTTTTTTTTGCATTTGTCTCAGGGAGTTGAGGACTTTGAAAAGGCAATTACAACTGGTGAATGATTAGCGTTAGATGTGACACATTTATGCATCAAATATGTTTAACTGCATTAACCTTCAAGGAATTTACACTGACATCTTGAAAGATCTATCCTGTGCTCAGCCTGAAAAATCTGAGTTCCCCCTCAACTTCCATCTTATTTACATTAATTTTATTACAAAATAAATGGGTCTAAAATATTAATGGAGTTTTTACAGGTTTGGAAGGTGGTGTGGCAGGGGAGTTGGAGGGAAGCAGGCACTACTGGGGATTCCGTAGGGAGAGGTTTTTGAGGGAATGCAGCGGTGCAAACGCACTGAAAGGAGGTTATTTTCTGATTTCTTCCCTAGCTGTCCCATCCTGGAGGGAAGATGACTGAAAGGGATGAGGTTACACAGCTCATTTATCCACTTTAGGGTTTAATTTCCTGCTAATAAGGTATTTAAACCTTCCAGAAAGCAGCTTGTGGTCTTTGTAGACTTTTAATCTTGACACATTATGCAGAAAGGAAGTACATGCTCACAGAGGGTTCTTAGAGGGGATTTTCAGGGAATACTCAGGTAATTAAAGAGCTCCTTGTGCTGCTCCTCTCCATCTCCCAGCAGCGTGGTCTCTGCCTGGCGTACCCCGGTCTCCGCGTGGCTTCCCAGCTCTGCAGTGGCAGCAGCTCCTCTGTGCTGGTTCAGCTCCATGCCTCTTGTGCTTCACTCCACTGAAATCTGGTTAGCTACGAGACAGACTCCGGTGGAATGAAGGACAACAGAACCCATGGATGGTCCTCACTTCCCTCGGGAACGCGCGGGTGAGGTTTTGGGGCGCTCAGGTGCCTTTGGGGGAGCCCGGCTGGGTCACCTCCAGTGGGGAGGGGTGAATTTGGTGCTTGGAGGGGCGCTCTGGGCTGAAATCCTCGTTTTCCTTCACCCCTCTCCACCACATCCCTGTTTATCACCTCCATAACTTTAGCCTGGAACAGGGTTAAGCCACTTTGGACGCTTTGTCCTGTTAGTTGTGGGAACAGCTGCCCCAAGGACGTGGCAGCTCTCCATCTACTGAAGGCCCTTCAGCCACCAGGAGCTTCTGCAAATTAAATGCTCAAGGCGGGTTTTTTCTTGGTCTTTTATGGCTTTTACAAGGCAGGTGTGACCAGATAATGGCCAGGGTCCCTTCCGGCCTTAAACCTTGGATTTACAAAACCCAAGGAATGCCTGGAGGTGACTTTCCTCAAAGTGCTGGACCTTTTCAAAGACCTCTGGCAGTACTGGGAGGGTGTTAAGGTACTGCTTCCCTTTAGCCGAGATAGGGAAGAGATAATCCCATTAATCCCGGCCCCACAGGATGTGGGAATCGGGATTTGCTCCCCTCGGGTACCTCCAGAAGCCTGGGCAGGGCAGGGAACTCATCGACCCTGCCAGGCTGCCCCGCTTGTCCCTTCTGGGAGATGGATCACGGATTTCATGGATATCACAGGACTGCCCCGGGGCACCGTGAAGTTTTAAATAGTTAAAGCCCCTCTAAAAGCTGTGCAGCCTCTTCCTGAGAGCTTCCCATCTGTGAAAGAGACAAAAATAACGAAAATTAAGACTGTTAGGAACATTCCCCCATCAAAGTCCAACCCATCCCTACATCTGTGCAGTAAATATATTTCTGAGATTCCTGCAAAGGAATCTGATTCTAGGCTTAAATATTTTACTTTATAGATATGCCGTGGTTTTATCTATGGAATTAATAAATCAGAATATAATACATGTCCTTAGCATTGCATGTTGCTTCTCCTCTAAAGAACTGCAAACATCAAAACAAATCTACATCAAAATGCACAAATCCCATGAAAGAAATGGAAATTCTCCACATCCCAGCAAGCAATTGCAAATGGTGTTTCCAGTTTGGGTGGCTTTGCCAAATGAAGGTCCCAGCTCTTTCCTCCTCAATGCCTGGGAAACCCAGGGCTTTCAGAAGGGTCCAGGTCTGACTTTTGGCAAGTCTCCCATGCACTTGGGTAACTTCAGATTTCAAATTTTAATTTGCTTGCACTTCGCAGCTTGGGAAAAGAAAAAAAAGAAAAAAAAAAGCAACCCAAAACCAACCAAAAACCCAACCCACAAGCCCCAGTGCGGAGGTGCTGATGGACGATTCAACAGAACAAATAGTTCGGGGTGTTTCTCTCTCTCTCCCGCTTTTAAATCTGAGCCTGCTGCTGCTCGGGGCCTCTCCCTCGGCTGTGTCAGGACTTGTCAGAGATTTTGGGTAAGCCCTGAGAAAGGGTGGCCTAGGCAGGAACCCATCAACTGAAATTCCTCTGTGCAATCCTGGCTTATTTGAAACGCCTTTTATCAGGCAAGTTCGGACGGGCTCACCCCGCAAATGCCTCATGCTCAGCTCCGGGGCATTAACCCCTCGGAGCCCGGAGTGCACCGAGCCCAGCACAGGGAGCAGCTGCAGGCTGGGTTCGGCTGCAGCTTCCTCCGGGAGCAGCTCAGATCATTAAATCAAGGTGCTTATCAGCGAAATCTCCCATTAAATCAATGGTAATAAAAACCTGAAATACGAGCTCCACCTCCAACAGCTCCCCTCCGTCCTGAGCAGCGAATTTCAAGTGTGGGGAGTTGGGCTTTTCAAATTTTAACGAGATTTTTGGTTTTTGCTGGGGAGAAGTGTTGAGGTCAGGCTGCAGCTTCCCCCGAACAGCAGCAAAGGTCTGCTGCATCCTCAGAAGGGGCGAACCTTTAACTAAAGGTCAGGTGAAATCGTGCTGGACTTCCCTGAACTTTAAAATGAGCAAATGTTTCTCAATTCCTTTGTCTGTGGGGGACCAAGAAGTCAAGGCAGAGCATTGGCTGCACTGAGAGGGTTTTGCATTGATCCCAGGGATGGCAAACCCTGGAAATTCAGTGCCACAAAAAGTGCCAGGAGCTCCCCATCCTGGGGAGCAAACACAAAATAATTTCTGTCCCTGTAATACAGGCTCAGCTCCGGCGCTCTGAATTCCAGAGGCAGCACTTCCACAGCCCCAGCCCGATCCAGGTGTGGTGTCCAACAAGAACCTTTGGGCTGTTCCTGCTCATTCAGGGGGTTCCATTTTTTCCTGCCTTTCTCAGGTGTTACCCTCACACTTTCCCCCAACGTTTTGCTTGCAATTGGCTGCTATTTCTTTCAAAAGGGAAATTTCTCTTGGTTTTGAGGAAGTTCTACCCCATGAGAATCAGTTACATTTGAAATTGGCTTTACCCCTGTGCATTGCTCGTGGAGAGGAACCCGATTGTTCAGCAGCAGCTGAATCAAAGCTCCTGGTTCTCTCTTGGAAAAGAGAGAGAAGGCCTTTGGACACTTGCTGGAACAACAGCCAACACAAACAAGATCCCCAGAAAGGGGGAAATGGAGCCCCCTGGTCCCCCTGATCCCAGAGATCAGGAGGGAGCTCACCCAAAGTAAGCTTAGCATCACATAATACCACACCACAATGACTTTGGGACCTCAAAGACCTTGGCAAACTCAAACTAAAGCAAGTTTAAATTGTCTCTATAAGGCAAATTTCCTAAAGTGTTTCACTTCTTAGGATAGGGAGCAATTTTAAGTGATTCACACAGAAAATCAAGAGAAGAATCAACTGATTGAAAAGAAGTTAAATCATTACAAATGATGGCCTGGACAGCAGCTCAGATCTGGCATTTGTTGCAGCAGTGCAAGGCCAGAGCGACTGCACAGGTTGTGATTGAATGTTCTTAAACAGCACCAACCTCCATATTCCTGCTGGTTTGGGAAACACCTCCCCACTTTCAATAGCTTTGCTATCACTTAAAATATCCCCAGGAGCTGTTTAGGAAGTTCTCATTTTTCCTTTTAGAAACTCCATTCCGGCCTCCGCTTGTTCACAGCCAAGGGCAGCTGGCGGGGAATGAGCAGCGCTCCTGCCATGGGAGCAGGATTAATTAGGACACCTCGTTAGGGCATCCCGCGCCTCCTCTCCCCCACCCCCCATCTGTGCACAGGTGCCTCGCAGGCACGACCCTGCCCCAGCTGCAGCGAACCCCTCGGACGCGCGGCCGCACGGGTCACTCACTCACCTGGCTCTGCGGAGCAGGTCCCCATCCCATCCCATCCCATCCCGCAGCCGCTCCTCTGAGCTTCAGCCAAAACAACGGGGACGGGCTAAGGACACGAGAGGCTCGGCTGGAGCAGTGGGCGAGTTAGGGAACTGGGGGGTTCTTTCTTTCTGTGTTTGGAGCAGAATCGCGGGGGCGGAGGCCCGGGACAGCGCGGTCCCGTCCCGGCCCCCCCCGGCGGCCGCAGGTGCGGCTTTATCCCCGCGCTCACCTGCGGCCGCAGCCAATGGAGCTCCCGGCTCCTCCCTGCCCCGCCCGCCCCGCGCTCCC
>WAAG01087412.1:42653-86039 GCA_013390105.1 Tichodroma muraria | reverse complement strand
TTGGGAGGAAGGGTGTGGTTTTCTCCAAATAGTGTTATCAGGGAAAAGAAAATAGCTATGCTGTTTAAAATTAATGTGTATCTCTCTGTGTGTGTGTGTGTGGAGGAGGTATTGGGGTTTTTTTATCCATTGATATTTGTTTCACATGTTTTGGGTAACAAAAATAATCTACTATGTTCTTGCTTTGACATGTTAAAAATGAAGCTTTTTTTTTGTTATCTAAAGCATATTTTATATATTAAGTTGTTTAACCAAAATATGTGTGGCTTAGAGGCAGTTTTAAGATCTCTTTACTGTTTTTGTACAAAAACCTCAGAAGCAGAAAGTAAGGCAGGGCCACCTTCTGAAAAGCTTAGCTTTTAAACAAATCCACCAACCTAGCTGAAGGTAGAGCAATTCACAAATTATATAAAATTACCAAATTATAGAAATTTGTGGAGTTGGCTTCAACTTCCAGCAAATAATCAATTTACAAACTTTCCAGGGAACTAAATCTGAGAGGCTTATGAAGTATAAAATTGTTTAGTGAACAGGTGCATAAGAAATCTATATATCTGAACTGCTGTTAAAGCAAATATGTGGGAACCCTGATAGAGGTGATAATGTGGTGCTTTTAATCATCTTCCTCCTTCCTGTTTTACTCCAAGTTCCTTGTGTTTCAGATTGAAATTGATTGCAAGCAGGAAGTGGTGGTGTATGACCAAAGCTCTAAAGATGTGACCTCTCTCTCATCTGACTGCTTTCTTACTGTGCTCCTGGGCAAACTGGAGAAGAATTTCAGCTCTGTGTATCTGCTTTCAGGTAAGATGTAACAAAGAAACCCCTTTCAGGTGACATGTACCAAAAGAAACCTCTGAAACGCTTGAACAAAGGGAAGAAAGAAAATGCTGTTGGTATAGCAGACCTGTAGAGTTTTGCAAGTGCTGGTATAAATTTCAGTTATAGCAGAGACTTTTCTGTAGTTCTTTGCATATGGTGACACTCATAATACATGCAGTGCTTAGAAATTGCATCTTACAGGGGATATGTTACACCATTACTCTGTGTAAATGGAAATGGAGCAATGCAGAGGTTTTCAGGTGCATATGTCTTCTACTTTAGGGTCAAAAAACTGTAAACAAATGGGCTTCCCTGTTTTTTTTAGGTATTGTACATGGTAGGAAGAAAATCTCTTCCTTACTGAATTGGTAATTACTAAAATAAGAACAAAGGAAATGATCTCCCAGAGTTACGGAGATTAGTTTGTGTGACATTTAAACTTCAGCTCCTTAAGTGGTAGCACTTTATTTAGGTCTTTTCCTTCGCCCTCCTTTTCTTTGTTCTTGTTTTTTATTTTAAATCCCAAGTCAAAGCACCTTTAGGAATTCAATTCCTTATAATACAGGATTTGCTGGTCTCAGCGTGTGCTCGTGTCATTATTTCTCTGTCATGGAACAGTAGACAGTGTTCACAAGAAGAAGCAAGGAGGGGTGTGAAGTAGATCCAAGGCTGAAAGAAGAGGGAATGACAAATTTAAATAGGAAATCCATTGCAGTGACTGGATCAGTGATCTAAATGAAGCGTGTGCTGGGTGTCTGAGAAGTGCTGAAACACAGGGACTGAATAATGGGGAGAGAAAGGAAATAACTCCAGAGATACTTCCTCTTAGCAACAGGGTTTCACTACAGTTTGTAGTGACTTCAGGTGACAGTGAGAGGTTGTGGTACTGAGAGAACTTTTCTCAACTTGTTTTGAAAGTGATTACAGAGAAAGTGAATGATTTCTGCACTTGGACATGAGTTTGGTGCTCATGTGAACTTTACTTACAGTAAGCCAAGTGGGTTTTGCTTTGGCTAGGGTTGGTGATTTTGTTTTCTTTGCTGTCTAGGTAAGAATTACACCTATGGGTGGTGGACTACAGTATTAGATTAAGTAACTCTTCTTACATATAAGCCACCAAGAATTGTGTGGTGTGTAGGCACAGTAAATGCTTAATGCAAAAGTGCTGAAATAACTGGTTAATACTCTCTTAAACTGATAATTGTTATTTGAAAAGTAAGCCAGTCTAGAAACAGTTAGTATCTCCTCGGAAATCCTTTTATTATTCAAATTCCCAACTCTGCTCAGCTGTCCTGAGGGGTTTTTTAATAACTTGAAGCAGATTACAGCTCCAGGCAGGAATCAGACTATCCTCAACTTAATTTCCGTGACAGAAACAGCTCTCTTATGACTGAGAATTAGACCTCATGGCAGGGAGGTGTTGGGGATGGGCCAAGCACAGGAAATTATCATGAACTTCCCTTCCTCACACTGTTCCTCACTTGTGTGAGACATGGCTTTGATCTTCTGTCTCATCTGCTGGACCCTCTGGAAGAAGTGCTCAGTCTCCACTCTCAGACTTGCTTGTGGCTCTCGTAGGGATGGACAGGACCAGGAAGGGAGTGTTCCCAGCTCCCCAGTGCATCACCTAGGCAATCACCAGTTGCATGTATCATAATGATACTGGGAGAAATGGTTTTGTTTTCCTTTCATTTCCAGCATGTGGTCATTGTCTGTTCAAGATGAAAATGTTACCTAAACCACAAGCAAGATGGTAGTGTGCATATGAGCTGAGGTGAACTTAGCCACACACTGCTGGTAAGGGTTAGTTTGGGAATCTAATGTGGCAAAATCCTCCTAATAAAAAGCAAGACTTTTATTTTAGCATGTCAAATGGCAAAGATCAGGTTTGAGAATTTCCTCTTATATTTTTTTACATAGCTAGGATGGGGATATTTATGAATGCTGAAACAACTGATGGCTTTAAACTGATGGTTTTAAAACTGATGTTTTTTAAATAGTGGAAGAGGAGGTTAAGAGAAAAAGGGAAATATAAGGATATTATTTTTTACTGATCTATTACAGTTAGTGCATATTTCATGTGCTTATGTTTTTACATCTGTTGAAAATCTAACTACTCAGTGCATACTCAAGAAACCTTTTAGGTTGTGGGGTGAAGGAGAACTGGGTAGATTCAGTCTTACAGAAAGTTCCTTGGAGTTTATTGATATGTGGCTGTAGGAAACTAGATAAAATATGTTGTCTCAGCAAGCTGATGACGAACTCTCATAAATGTTTATGGCCCATAATAAGGGCAGGGGTCAGTGTACTGTGTAAAAAGAGAAACCTTTGGACTTGAGTTTTCCCTATACTACTAAATCTGGTTTGTTTAAAATAGTGACCTTAAATAAACATTCTGGGGTAGGAAAATATTTTTTGTTGGGATAGAATAAGGAGCAATTAATGAATATCTGAAATTCCTGCCTCTGTTCTTGTTGAAACCCCCCATTACTGAGCACTCAGTGAGGTGTTTTTTTGTTTAGGTTGTGCATAAAGGTGTGCTCTGCCCTGGAGGTTGTTTTTCATTGAAATAACTATTGTAAAGACCTCAAAGGAACCCTTACCAATTAGTTTAAGATCTTGATGTAACCTCATAAAAATATTTATAATCTGGTGAGGAATGTTTTCAGGAATTAAATATTCTGTTTGGGTCTTAATTTTTAACAGTGCACAAAATACTGAAATGTGGACACCAAGGGCTTAATTCTATTCCCATCATGGCATCTACTCCTCTGAGTTAAGTAAGATTTAAACACAGGGATGTCACTTGATTCCTTCTCATATGTTCTTGTTTTTGAAATTGGAATTGGATTTACTTGCAATGGAGTTGTTTTCCTAGTTAATAATGTTATGGTTTTCCTGGTCGCTCTGCAGAAACAGGAGAGGCTAGTGATTTTTGCTTGAATGATCATTATTAAACATCAAGAGTCTTGATTAAATTCTATTCCACTATATGAATGGAAGCATTCATATTCTACTTTCCCTAAATACTTGTTCTCCCCTGCTTTTAATCTGGCTAAGTTCTGCTCATGCAAGCACAGATGACTTCATGACAGTTACCTTTCACTTGTTTCCTGTGAAGAAGGTGAAGCTTTTTATTTTGTGTTGATTTTTTTAAACTATTTTTTTTGTTTCACAACACTTTATCTAAACTGAAGGCTTTCTGAAAAACAGGAAAAAAACCAAACCAAACCCTTTCTGTATATACAAACTGTCATTAAAAATTGTGGAAGCCTAACACTGAAACACTGTATGCCTCCCTCTCAAAACAATGGTTGGTGGGGAATTGCCTTCTAATCTCTTGCTACCTTTCTGCCAATGAAAAATATCAGTAGTAGTGTGATGGTGGATTCTCCCTTCACTAGAGCTCTCTGAAAAACTCCTGCAGAGCACAAAGGAGTAATAAGGAGAAATAAACAAGTTATTGGGTTTTTATTCAGTGATGAATGGTGGGATCGTATGCAGTGGACAATGAAGGGCGTCCTAGGCAAAATGAGTTCAGTGAGATTGGACAAAAGTACTGGAAACAAAGCAATGAGTGATTATCCAGGGAGTGTGGCAAAAGGGATGTTTTTGCTGAAACTTCCCAAATCCTTGTTTCCCCCGACCTGTCCCTCACCTGACAAGGTGTGTGTACCAAATGGCAGACCTGCATGGAGGATCTGAGGAGAAGGAAGCAAGTCAGGAACTCTTCTTCAGTCTTCTTTATCCTGCCATTCGTTTTAGAAATATTTGAAATTGGAAGCCCATTTAAAGAACTCTTTAGTGTAAAAATACCGAAGTATCTTTAGGGTACATTCACCATTGTGTTGTCTTACATGCCTAAAGAAAAGCTAGATAAGACAAGCCCAGTGCTTTCTCCCTGTTCTGTTTCCAGAAGAAGCATTCCTTGTGGCAGAGGAGCAGGAAATCTGAAGAATATTCTCTTGTAGGTAGAGCTGGTCATTTCCATGTGCTGAAGGGACCTGGGCTGTGAGGCAGGGCTTTATTCCCAGTTTCTGCAGTCCCCTATGTCAAGTAAGGGCATTCCATGTGGTTCAGTGCAGACTGAAAGAAGGCACAAGGTTTGATAAAGTCCTGGCAAACATCCTGACACCTTTTAACATTTGGATTTGGAGCTTTATAACTTCAGTTGTGGCTTACTGATGTCCTGAGTGTTTTCTACATATAGGTCTTTGAAGAGTACCCCAGCACACCTTAAAATGGTGGTGTCATCAATTGAAATAATCAGGTTATCTGAAAATTGAAATGAGTATAGTGAGAATGAGCTGTTAAATATCCTGCCAGCGTTTGGAGGAGGAGAGATTGTTGCACAATGATGCCAGCTTTCCTGATATTCCCACCAGTTGATTCCATTAGAAGGAGGCCTCTACTGAGAGAGGTACAAAGCCTGCTGAGGGAATGCAGTGTTCCCCAGGTGGTCCCATAACCCATGGAGTACAGCCAGTGTTGGTGGGGAGGAGATGAGAGTGAGAGAGCAGCTTAGCTCTGAATCACCCCCTTGAAAAGTCTCCCTCTCCATCAATTTTTAAGAGAGCTTAGGAAAGCTAGTACCCTTGGCTACAGCCAGGCCTCTGTGAATTTCCTCCCACCCTCTGTACTTAAAATGCAATTTTCAGTGTTCATTTAGTGCCATAATTGTTTTAAGCACTTGAAGAATGAGAGTAGGGTTTATTACTTTCATATGTGTATCCACTTGCTGTCTTTTGAGAGAGAGAGAGCAAGGTTTGACTAGAGTAGAGCTCACATAACATTTCTCAAACCCAAGAATAACTTGTTAAGTTTGCTTTTGTTTTGGATACCTCTGGATGCTTGTGAAATTTAATTGACTGAAATTATGGTGAAGGTTTTTTGGGGTTTTTTTCCCTTCAAAGCAGAAGGGGTGAGTGTGGGTGTCCACTCTGCTCTTTGTACTTGCCGTGCCACTTGGAATATGGCACTTGGGTGGGATGGAAATCTTGACCCCATTCTCACACATCTCCCTTTCCTTGTTTGCTTAACCTGCCTATTAACCTTGTCTTACCAAAGGCAGAAACCCTCCAGGGCAAAGAACTTCCCTTGCTACTGTGCTTGTAAAACACCTGGAATAACGGGGCCACTTTCCGAACGCCACCGGAATGAAAACACCCCTGGCTTTCCCAAACTGTGAAACCTTGGATCCTGTGGAAGGACTCCCCATGGCTGAGGAGGGGGGGGACAGGAATGGGATGGGAGCCTCCTGACAGGGCTCTCCAGCCTGAGCTTATGTAATGGAAAATGGCACGGGTCCCTGCGGAGCGGAGCTGGAACGCAGGAATTGTAATGGCCTGCGGAGGTCTGCAGCTCGTTTAAACAGAGTGGAAACATTGCAGATTCATAAAACTTGTGAGTCAGAAAGTTTACAGCTTTCCTTCCTTACGGCAAGGGAAAAAGTCTATACTGCAGCTTTTAGATAAACACGTTAATGTTCGACGGGAATGTGACTGGGACAGAGCACCAAGAGCCTCTGAAGCAAAGCAAACATAAAACTTCGGGGTTTGTATATTTTGTCTTTGCTATAGTGGTGTTCGATTTATTTTTTTTAGCCTAGTTTTTGGTAAGGTTACCTTTACTGGCCTGGCACTAATCAGTATTTACAGTAACAAATTCTAAATTGCAATTGAGAAGAGGGAAAAAAAGCCTCAAAAGCTAAGTATGAGTTACTCTACTGCATGCCTTTGGTGAGTACAGGCGTTTGGTGAGGCTTACTTAGAATCATAGGGCCTAAATATTATGTTTTAGGGGTGTTTGCAAATTTTCCTGCTTTCTTATTCTTTTTTCCCTTTAAAAGGGAAAATTAAATTAAAAACAAAAGAAAATATAGCAATATTCCTTTTTTAAAAAAGGATAGCAATATAATATTTATTAGTATGTGATTACATAAATTTATGAATAATTAGTACCCTTAATGAAGAAGCAAATTCTGATTTAATAAAGGTGGAATTGTCTGTTAAATCCACAGGCTTCGAAGTCTCCTTCTTGCAATGTTGTTCTAGTACATGCATGTAGTCTTTGGTTTTCTGACTCATCACTTGGGTCTCAGACCTTTTCCACTCCCTGCTTTAAAATAATGGTTTTTGATGCTGAATTAACACGGATGTACTGGCAGACAATTAGGTCTTGTGGGAAAAGGAAGGAAGTAGCTTCTAGTCTGTTTTCAGGAATTCATTGAAGAAAACCAATTTCTCCCTTTGGCTTTTTCAGAACAGTCAGAATCCAAAGCAGGGTGGAAAGGAGCAGTATCTGATTTGAATGGCACTTCAGAAAAATGCCAAAGTTTGCTCTGTTACCAGTGTGCCTTGTCTGTGGTATTTTCCAACAGACTCCACATGAAAAAAGGACACATTCACTGTCTTACATCTCCATCAGGAGCACCAAACAGGATCATTCTGTGCCTCCTGGGTGAGGCACATGGAGCTGCAGGGCCAGCTGGAGCTGCAGGGATGTTTCATTAAACACTTTCTAGGCTTTTCTTAGCCTGGCGTTTTTAGGGAAGCCAAACTCTTAGGAGTTGCCATGTTGTCTGTGTCTCTGCTGTCACCCACAAAAGATGTTTCAAAAGCTCATTGGTAGCTTCAGTTAGGTTTGACAAAAGGAGTAATTAAATGAAAAAAATAATGGAAGTTCTTGTGAGCAGTGCAGAGCCTCAAATTAGTGTTTCGCCCTGAAAAGCTGAGCTGGGAGTGGATTTGCTGGTGTGATCGAGGAGCTCAGGATGGAAATTGGCAAGGATCTGCTGTGAGATGGCCACTGGTGGCAGGTAGGATTCCTTGGTTCTGCAGCCCCTCAGTTACTTGGATGAAAAACATGTTTATGTAGCCTGAAAGTGGAAAGCTGCTTCTCTGGTCTTTGGAGTTGGTCTCCATTAGTTGGAGAAGGTGCCAAAGACTTTCACCAGGTTACTACCTCTTCTCCAGCAGAATCTCCTCTCCCCTCTGCCTTGGCCACACTTCCAGGCTCTGGGGCTCAGAAGCAATTACTGGGGCTCTCCACTGAGCTGTAGCTGGCCAGGCTCACTGCAAACGTGTGATGTGATGTGATGTGATGTGATGTGATGTGATGTGATGTGATGTGATGTGATGTGATGTGAACACCTATTTTCTCACCTTTCTTTCATTCCAAGTTAGGTTTCATGACTGCGTTTACAAAGAAATAGCATAAATTCCTCATGGCACAAATGCACTGTTAGCTTGTTTCTACGTTTTTAACTGTTAGGATTTGTGTATGCATGGAGCTCTCACCTTGGTAGGAGCTGCCCCCGTACTTGGACAGCTACACAGAAAAAACTAGTCAGATCTAATGGTAAGGTCCCCTCTTTTCATCTTTCCCTTTTCTTGCAGAACTGTGAGGTAACTAAGAGCTGCACCTCAGTTTCACATCCAAACTTAACCCACCTTATCTCTGAAGCACAGCCAGATCTCTGTTCCTTTATGGGCTTTGTCAGTATGCACGTGCCCGATTAGCAAGAGCAGCTCTCTCTGGATGATCAAGGATAAAAATTCTGGTGCACATCTCTGCAGACACTTGAGGATGAAAAGGAACTACAGAATTGGCTGTTTCAACAGAAATGTTATGAGCAACTATAAAGAGATATTAGGATTGCCTCCTGATTGATTTTTTTTTTCCCTATATGTTAGAATTATGTGTAAGTTGAGAGATAGGATGGATGTATGAGGGAGCATCTGTGGTCTGTGATGTAAATGAAGAATGATGCTTGCTTTTTGAAAACTGATTTTTTAGTCACTGATGCTTCTCTTTAACCTTTTTGCTCTTCCCTGGGCCAAATCAGTAATTAGTATGTTCCATCTTGTCTAATTATGGCCACATCTCTGAATGGTTTCTCATCCCATTGAAGGAAATATAAAGACTAGGAGGAAGAAGAGAAACCAGTGTAACATGGAATGAACATAAGAACCATCCACATGTCCTGTTATGGTGTCATTTAACTGGAAAGGTTTTATTAAATTGTCCTGGGTTGATGCTGAATTCTCCCCAATTTGCCCTAAACCAGGACATAAATATTGGATAAAAACAATGAAATATGATCTGCACGTCACAACTTTGTACTAAGTGTTCAAATCAAGACTTTTAGGCTTAGCTGATCTTTCATTTGCAAACCTGCAGAGTGGTTTGCAGAGTTCTGTCCCTGATTGCAGCAGGGCAGCTGGCAGCACTGGAATGCGCCTGCTCTGTTTCCACAGAAAATGGAGCTGCTGTAACTGCTTGTGCTTCTCAGGAGTCATTCCTCTGGATTAATTTATGATTTGTGTTTAGTGGTAGTTTAAGTAATCGTACGGATCTGGATGGATTCCATTCCGTCAGTGAAAGGAAGCTCTTCCCAAATCAACAATATTTCTCTACTATTTGTTGCCTTCTGATCCCATATTCTTTCCCTGCCTCTTCCTGTTTCTAGCAAAATTAATTGGGAGTTCTGTTTATATAAGGACTTATGCAGTGAATCTATAAGGAGGAATAAATTTTACCGCAGAATTTTGCTGAAACTTTTTTCATCCGTTCTGGGTTTGGCCCTGTTTTGTTTCCTGAGTTGGCTGAGAAGGGAGCTGACACTTCTGATACCAAGATTCCCTTAGAGATCATACCTTTATGATCCCAGCTGTAGTTAGGGAAGCCTTGATCAAAGGGAAGTCTGTAGTCACCACTTTGCAGAACCATAGCAACAGGGCAATCAAGTAGTTTACTGGGTCTTGCCAGATTTCTGCTAATGGATGTGGAGGCTTGTAAGCAAGAAACACTTTGCTGTAAGGACTGGGAGGTGTTGGGTTGTCTGCCACACACAAGGGCTGCAAAACCAGAGAGCTTTTGGCACCCTGACATGGTTTTGTAGAGACATCCTGTTGAATGTCAAGAGAGCTGTTTCAGCTCAGCTTACCACTAATAATACAGAAAACTTGTGTGGTTCAGAGCTATTGAGGAGAGCAGATTTTGGAGTTATTTGTCAGTCATCTATTTCCAAGGCCCAATGACATTTATCAAAGAATTCAGTGAAACTCGATTAACCCAGTAGCTCTGTTAATGATCTGTGGATTTTTGTTTTCCTCCTCCCTCCCATAGTTTCAACATGCTCTTGCAATTGATTTATGATTCACATGAGGCTGGAGCAGTGGTGGGAGAAAGGGTGTTATTTAGAAACTAGCTCCAGAGAAAAAGTGTATTTTCTGTAATTAAAACAAACTGCACAGTGCTGCCAATGTCCCTGTTCCAATTTAAAGAAAAAAAATTGCCTTCTTGCAAAGGTCATCCCCAAATTATGGAATTTGAAGCAAAACCTGTGTCTTTTTCTTTTCTTTTAACTTGTCCCAATTTCTGTTCTGCATTCCTCCCTGTAGACTAAATTAATTTTCCAAATGTTTAAGGTTTATTTTTTGAAAACTGCTTCATTTGCAACAGAAGTGTACAGGTGGTCTGAGTGCTTAAAACACTTTCCTCATAAGAGGCTCCTCTTGTAGACTGTTCATAGAGTTCAGCTTTAGGGTGCCACCATCTGTGTTAGAAAACAGGGGAATTTGAAATAAATCCCTTTTCTCTATACATCTTTAGGTGCTGAGGATTTTTTTAGTATATTTCCCTATGTATTTTAAAAATATGTATGTTTTGTAAGTTAGTGCAAGCAAATAGTGATGAGTACAGTTCTTTTGAACAGAGATGAGTCTTAAAACGCCATGACAGCTCAGTGATGATACATGTGGATGCTGTTGTTCCAGACCCCTGATAGTTTGTAGCACTTAAAGAAATTGGTACTTAAGCAGGATGCATATGTGATTGTGTTTTCTTGGTTTGGGATTTGCTTGCTTGTGGGCTTTTAAAGCAATTTTTCCACACACACTGACCTGGAATGGGTTTTTCATATTGGGAAGTGCCATAAATCAAAGCCAGATTCATTGAAAAGCTGCTAACCTTTTGAAAACCTGGTCACAGAGGATGGCAGGGAAGACAGCTTAATATTTGAAACAAATCACTGGTTTTATGCTTTCTCAAATCAGTTCAGCACACATACTAACACCAGGTTCAAATATACTCAGAGGAAGGGAGGATTCACTTGGTGCACATGTAAAGGCAGGCAGTATAATGTCAGACTTTAGAGATTGGAGGGTTTTGTGAGTGTAATTCATGTTGCAAAGGTACTGAAGCAACACGTTACTAGGAAAGCACGAGTAGAAAAGAAGAAACGTGACTTTGAAGGGATGAATGCCGTAGAGGAAGTATTGAAGCATCTAATCTTGAGTCATTTCAGTCGGCCTTGATAGAGTCCTGGAATAAAAATAAAATAAAAGAGTGCTCCTTATATTTATGATGACAGAGCATGGGTTCCATCTCCCCAAAATCTCAGGTGTTTTGCACATTAGCTTCTTGCTTAATTTCTTGTCACAGGTTTCACACAGAAATGGGACTAATCCCTGAAGAAATCTTTTTTACTGAACTTTTCCCATGTAGTCTTTTACAAAGATAGCACAGATGTAAGATCTTTGCTTCTGCAGCTTCTTTGTAAGACTTCTCTGTTTCCAGCCATGTCAGTGAGAGGATCCACAAAGCAGCCAACAATGCTCCCAGCAAATAAAGGATAAGCAAATGAAACCAAGGCAAATATTTGATTTCCTCTTCTTCACCAGCCTCTCAAATAACTGCTTAAATACAATCTCAGAGGTATATACTGCCTATAAATTCAAGGAGCGTTTCCTGTAACAGAAAGGAAAACATTAGGCCATACAGAAGAAAATTTAGCAAGTATGTAAGAGAATTGTTTTGCAAACTCTTCCTCTCATTCAATGGAACAAGCAGGATCTGTGCTTCTGATGGGAAGTGCCTTAGCTTGTCTAACAAAATAGTCAAGTTATTTATTTTATTTGTTTATTTATTTATTTATTCAGGAGACTGAGCAGGAATTGCTGTTCATAAAATGTTTGCTCTAGAATCTGCTTGCTGACTTTTTTTATTAGATAAAATGGGTTGTTACATACTATTGCCTTGGTGTTTCTACATTTACTAATGATACAGATTTTAAAATCTAAAGAATAGGCAGAATTCAGGCAAATAGTAATGCAAGCCCTGGCAAAACAGTACATTAGCTTATTCCTGAGTTATTTTAATTCACATCTTCAAACTAATCATATTGGCAGATTCAGCATGTCAGTGCTTCAATTCCTTGGTGATAAAAAGGTGCTCTGTTCTGAACAGGTTATAATTACTTTTCCTTCAGTTAAAACTCTGCTCATCTGGGAGGAAAGAGCTGGGGATTTTCCCTGTGCTTTGCAAGTCTTCCCTCTGCTTCACCTCCCTCACTCGATGGAGAAGTCTTGGCTTAGTGTGGTTTTGAAAGAGGAAACTCCTTCCAGTGTCCTGTATGAAATACATTAATTGTGGAGCAGCACACAAAATAGTACTGCAGGATTTTAATTAGTACTGCAGGATTTTAATTAGTAATGTAGGATTTTAAAAGTAAGCATCACTAAATGCATATTAATGCTTTTTCCAAATGGAGTACACGTGACTTTTTCTTAATGAGCTCTCAGTATAAACCTGATGCAGGAGAAGGAAGTGTCTAGAAAGCATCTTGCTGGGGTAGAGACTAAAGGGTGTGCCTGCTCATGGTGTGGTGGGTGCTGTGCCTGTTTTTCTGAAGAATCATTTCCACATATTAAGAATGGGAAGAAGCATCAAAAACTTCTGAGAAGTGGAGAGAGAGAAATGTTCCAGGCAGAGTGGGAATACATAGCCAGGCCTTGGCTGCTGATGTATGGTTCCACAGAAATATTTGCATTTCTTCTCATATTCTAGGGAGCAAAAAATCAAGGATTACTGTGTTTCATCAAGGAAAAGGCACATGTACAGCTTCTCTGCCAAGGCTTTCCTGCTGCCCCTCACTGCCTCCCCATCTCCCATGCTAAATGCTGCTCTCCCAGAACTGGCACAGGCACCACCACATTTGTAGATTAAATACCTGCTCTTCCTCTCACAGGTGGATTTGCTGAGTTCTCCAGCTCTTTCCCTGGTCTCTGTGAAGGAAAATCCACACTCATCCCTACTTGCATTTCTCAACCCTGCCTACCCGTTTCCAACACTGGCCCAACTAGAATCCTGCCTCATCTCTACCTTGGATGTCAGCGAGATGTCCTCAACAAGGTGAGCGTTCTGGGTGCCACGTGGGTCACTGGAATGAGTGTCTGCTCTCCAGGGATCTGCCTCCAGCACGGTGCATCATTGCAGCTGTGAAACACCAGAAGTGCATGCAGGTAACGCACAAGCCACGGAGAGCTGTGGGAGCAGCAGTGATCCACACACCACGTAATTAACCTATGGGTCATGTAACGTGAAACTTGGGCATCTTTCCCCTTCATCCTGGGGCAGATGAAATGGTACATTCCTCAGGAACCGAGCAACCAACAGCAAACTATCACATCTGCCACGACAGCAGGTCAGTCACAGCTCTGACCGGCTTGTTTGGGCAGGTCTTGGAGGTTGACACAATTATATTCATGCTCACAGCAGGATAAAGGAAGATTGTCTGATTTTAGTATTTCCTTCATGGAAATACTAGGGAAAAAATAACATTTAAATGCCATGAATTGTCTAATGAGGGATTACTCCAAACACATCTTCGTGCACCTACTGAAATCGGTGGGGTTGTTTAAAATGAGCTTTTATGGTGGCACTGCATTAAGAAACTTTTAATGTTTCTAAGTAATTTAAATTACTAAAAATTAGTAATTTCTGCTCCTAAAGAATAGCAAAAAAAAAATTATATACATTTAAAATAGTCAGCAGACTTATCAAATATAGCACTTGCAGGATGCTGGACTATCAGATGTCTAAGAGAGCTTGTCTCAAATTGCCATGGGTCTCTATTCCTATATATATCCATGTTTGATGTTTGCCTTCATGAGGAGCCAGCTCACCCTGCTTCCAACCTGCACCTTGGGTCCCTTCAAAGGGAATTTTTATTCCTTGTGCTGCATGTGCCCTCTTGCCTTCCATGCTCTCTGACAGTCCTACTCATTAGTTGAATTCCCAACAGCCTTCATAAGCTGGCATTAAATACATGGATGGGGGAGAGGGAAGGAGTGCTTCACCCTTGAATATTGCCCTAATTATATGCAAGACTTATGTGTATGGTTTTTTATCCATGTACAAAACTTAAGCCAGGAGCTATCATAAGTAGTCCTGTAACTGGATAAAATTTATGTACTTTGACCATTTTAATTTTCACTGGTTTCTTCTACTTTTGCTTCATCCCAGTCTGGCCATTAATAGGCTATTTTTCGATTTTTCACAATTATTTTAACGGTTTTTTTGACACACAGGCAATCATGTAGAAGGTAATTGTGCTTTAGCAGAAAGCACAGAAATGGAGGATAGTCAGCAGTCGTTGCATCTACTTCCTTGTCTTTACTGCCAGGTAGCAAGTCAGCCATTCAATTCAGTGATTCACTTACAATGGATGTCAAAGCTTATTACTCTTCCTACCACAAAAGTAACTTATGGTCCCCAGACAAAAGACAGCAGGAACTAAGTAATTAAAAAAACCCTCTTTCAGTTGATAAGGTATTAGATGTTTTTATGCTGTTTGTGTCAGTGTGTGTGCAGTCTTGGTGTCACTTCAGTGTGTGTCAAAGGAAACCCTGAAGCTGCAGATACTTTGGAATCTGGGCTAGAGCCCCAGGAGCTGGTCAGATTTGTACTTTTTCACATGTTCTTGGGACTGAAAATCAAGGATTGCTGTGTTTCCCGTGCTGTATGGAGAACCACACAAATGATAGCACACCACCTGTTCAGGTGTTCAGGAAGTTCTTACCACCTGGTGCCATCCCTGACAGTCAGTGTTTTGGAAGTTCTTCCATTGGTGACCTCTTAGATTTCTTACCCACTTTTAGGACAAATACAAATCTTTTGATTTCAGATCTACTAATTTTTTGTACCTTTCCCTCTTTCTGGGGCACGTCACTTGTTGGCTGCACTAAAACAGACCTGAGTGCCTCTACCTCTTATCTACATCTTCAGATTCCATGGTTGCCTCTGGAAAATGCAAAATGGTTTCCATCCTTAATACCAGAAAATACTAATAATCTGTGGGAACAAATTACAAATTACCTCTTAGAAGGCACCTGATGTTTTCCCCACTACCAGCAACTCCCAGTTTCCTGGTTTAATCAGTGTCTGGATTTAACTAAAAGTCAGTCATAGCCACACTTAGAAACACAAATGATGGATCTCTGCTGCTCTTCCTGCAACATGCTTGGCTTCTGGGAAGCCTGGATCCTGCACAGGGGCATTGGGGTGAGCAAGCAGGATGACTGACTACACTGATTGCCCAGAAACACATGGCAAGAAGTCTGAGAAGTAAAGAACATTCGAAAGCAGAGGGCCAGAAACAAAAAAAAAACAGGGAGAAGTAGCAAAGTTCTGTCTCTGTTAGGACAGTCCAGGGGCTAGTAAGCGGCTACACTTGCATGCTCTGGTTTAATGGCCTTGCTGGGGCTACTTGGGACAGAAAGTCAGCTTTCTGCTAAGATTAAAGTAGCTCTTTTCTATTCAAATCCAGATTTTTTTAAAAAACCAAATTGCTGGAAAATTCTAGTAAAATTCCCCCAACTTAAGATGTAGTTGTATACTGACCTTATTTTTGCCTTCAAGTGCTGTGAGTTCTCATGATTCCTTCCATCCACTAGACATACCAATTTCTCTGAAATTAAATAATCTCAAAAATATCTGCAAGAAACTCCTAATCAGCACTACTGTTTAACCTGATGTATTAAAGATGTGAATTTTCATCAGGTTTTATCAAGATGAGCTTATCTTTTTAGAATCTTTATAAGCTTATCTCTGAGTGCCTGAGTAGGGAAATGCTTCTGTTGTTGCAGAACAATCTATATTCATGACCTTTTCAGAATACTAATGCTATTTACCATTAATACCTCTGCTGATAATGCTTTATTTAGGAAAGATGTGCAGCCACAAATGCTTGGTTTCCATCCTTCAGCAAAACTAATGATTTATTCAGGAAAGTCTTAGGGGAATTTTAATATTTTTTGCAGATTTCTTTCTAAATGTTAATTCTGAAAACATTCATATTTTTTGCAG
This sequence comes from Tichodroma muraria, assembly GCA_013390105.1. NCBI lineage: Eukaryota > Metazoa > Chordata > Aves > Passeriformes > Sittidae > Tichodroma > Tichodroma muraria. The sequence goes on along the minus strand of WAAG01087412.1, from coordinate 70,070 downwards.
TGTTGAAATGCTAAAAACCCCATAAGAGTTGTAAGAGAAGAGTTTGCTTGTTTTGGGTCTCAGTGTGCTACATTGTGGTTCTTTTCCTGTGATAGATTGGTGGCATTGCAAGACAGTATTTACTTTTACAGATCTTCCTTGCACTTTGTGAAAGAGGGGAAAATTGCTTTTTAACCTGCATAGGAGTGACAGTGTCCTTTCTGAAAGTGATTTGACAGAAAGCAATCTATAGTGTGGTTATGGGCCTGAAGGAGTTTCCTACTTACACCTCATGGCTTGCACCAGCATTTAAAATGTAAAACTTTCTGCCTTCCCACTTGCATAACTATTCTTTTCTTCCAGACCTGGGTTTTATTTCCTGGAACAAAATAACATTTTAGGGTGCTATTAATTTTCAGATTAAACAAGTCATAAAATGTAAATAAGCTTACAAAAGAGCATTTACCTTCTCTTCACTGAGCTGTTAGTACTGGGATTTCTGGATCTTCCTCCCATCGTATTTCACTTTTTCCTCTTGGGTGCCTCACAATGAAGGCACTGTTATGGTTATTACACTGGAGCATGTCACAGTGGGAATGATTGATTCTTCAGAACAGAAGGAAGCATAACTTCTTTCTTTAGCCTCAGTCTGAAAGACAAGCACTAACATTTTGGGGTGGTTTTCTTGGCTTGCAGATTTCAGACTTGGCGTCTGCAGCCTTCTTGTTCCATTTGAATAATCAATCCCACATCAAAAACCTAGCATAACTGCAGCAGTGATGGTTGGACTGTGCAGCCCATCAATGGTTATGTTTTAAAAGAAATAATGAGGTTTTCTATTCTTCCCAATTCATCACCCCCCCCCTTATGTTCTTAACAAACCTGACCGTGGCAGTCCATTTGTTAGTGAGACCTTCCCCACCCCCTCTTTGTACCTGGGAATTCAAGACCCTGCATGTGCTTTTGTCCTGGATATTCCAGTTGCTCCTCACTCATCTTCAGGCAGTGACAACAGGGAGTGAGCTGCTTTGGGATCAGTACTTCAGCTCGGTGACCTATAGCCAGTAATTCTTTCCCAGGATTTGCTGCTGAAGAGCTTTGGGATCCTGGAAGGGAAAAGCCATGTGGTCCCAGACAGTGAGGTGGGGATGTTTGGGATCCAGGGGTCTCCCTGGCACCAGATAAGATACCAGGAGTCCAGTTAGTGCCCTGTGCCAGGAATCCCATTCCCACTACCTCTCCCCTCTGGATAATTCCCAATATTCCCGTATTTCCTTACAGCACTCCTGCTTTTAGGCATGTCAGTGTGTGAGAGTGAAATCCAGGCAAGGAAGGTGTGGCAGAAGCAGCTGTGGAAGGCGTGCAGGGCTGGAGGGAGCTTGGTGCTTCAGCTGGGGGACATGAAGGAAGGGAGAGGGGCAGACAGGGACATAACGGAATTTGCTGATGAAAAGCTGAGCTATACTGGGATTGTGACCCAGGAAATTAGCTAGGCAAGAAGCACTTAAAGCACTTAGGCTGGGAAGTTACCTTGACACATACAGCCCTTTTCCTTTTTTTTTTTTTTTTTCTTCTTTTGACCATTGCTGTGAATAGCATTTCTGATGGTTTGCTTTGCAAGGAATTGTCCATCTCCTGTTCCCCACGGATGGGTGTGTTCATGACGTGATGCATGTCCATTGGTTTAATGTGCCCACACCTCCAGCCTCTGAATGTGCTGATGTGAGGGACTTCAGGTGAGAGGTTGGAGGAGCAGCTCATTTTGCTCCAGGCAACAAAAACCACCTCCCTAGCAGAAATTCATGTAAATTCCCTATTTACAACCACTACTGGCTGGAATTTGTGCACTTTCCTCTGCAAGTGACTGATGTAGATTTCCTTCTCCCCTGCAGCTCTTGGTTCTCACTCAGCATTTAATTTATGCATGGATATCCCTGTGTGTGTGCGTTCATCCCTCTACACACGCTGTGCAAGGCGTGTGGGGTACCTGTGCTCAACATCACATGTTTGTTAGACTGCTCTGACTGAACAAGATAGAGTTCTGGCTCTTCTGCTAAATAAGCATATCCCTGTTTCTCCTCAATAAATGATCTCTATGCTTGCAGGAAGAATTTGGGGAAGAGTCAGCCATTTAGCTTTGTGACTCTATTTTTCTACTGGTAGATCTCCAGTTGAAATCAGCAGTGTAAGAATTCCTTCATGCTGCTGCCCCTATGGATTGACAAACTTTATTATATATCTGCTATGAAAGCAAAAGGATTAAACCCAGATTTTGGGGTTGTTGTTTTTTTGGTTTTTGGTTTTTTAATGTTTATCTTGAGATAAGAGTTTCCATAGAAATCTGGCCAAAAGCTCCCCAATGTTTATGTTCAGTGTAAATACTGTCCAAGCCTAGCATTGCATGTCACTTACTGCCAGATCCTCTTTGAGCCATGGCAGTTTGATAAGCATTACTCTAACATGCTAAATTGCTTTTCTGTGTCAAGATGCTTCCTTGGAGGAGACTGGATGGTTTGTGGTAGAGCCATCTCCACTTTTGCAGTACTTCTTCCACATGTTTTTGCACTAAGATGCCCACTGCATCACAAACTACTTTGCACAACTCTAAATACCATGCATATGGTGAGATGCAGAAAAGAGGCACTTCTCTTTTATTTCAGTCATGAAAATTGACTTATTTAAGAGCCCAGTTGACTCTTAAATGTACACTGAGTGTCTTTGCTTGTTCCTGTGACATTTATCTGAGAGACAAGAGGCCTAGAGACTGAAAACTGAAATTGTACATCACAGAGCAGGACTCCTGTAAAATGCCACTCACTGCTTTGCGGAAATGGTTTAATTCAAGATCTTCATCTCTTTCCTTGAGGTTTTGAGAGAGTTTTGCACATTCCTTTAGAAACAAGAAACTCCTGGACTTGAGAGGTGACTGCAGGAGGCATCCATTTAATTTCCTATTTCCCACCAATATCTGTGATGGGGCAATTTCAGTCCTAGATACGTGATCTGGAAAACAAATATTCGGGTCAGCAAACTGCATGTGGGAAATGTTTGTTGTCAGCTTGCATGCTGAGAATTTAAACCAAAGTAGCAAAAAGTTCACTCTCTTGGAAGTGATGCTTCAGAGTAGCAGAAGGTATTCTACCATTACTTCTGTTCTTTGTTAACTTTGTTTTTATGGGATTTGCAGTCCATATGTTATTTGGACACACTGGATGTCTCATTAGAAGTTGTTAAAAGAATTCAAAGCTGAGGAGTTGTCTTTTTCCTAGAAGAATGTCCCTTACACAGCTAGAGCAGTTCCAACACAAATTTCAGTTTGGTCTTTAGCTTTGTAATGTGCCAAAGGTACCATTTGACTTCTCTAGGCTTAATCTGTCCTCTCTTTCCTAGGAGCTGATGCAGCAGAATGACATTGGCTACGTCCTGAACGCCAGCAATACTTGTCCAAAGCCTGATTTTATTCCAGAGTCCCATTTCCTCAGAGTGCCTGTGAATGACAGCTTTTGTGAGAAAATTTTGCCTTGGCTGGATAAATCAGTCGACTTTATAGGTGAGTAGAAAATTTTAATTCTCTGTCTCAAACAGTGTTTGGGCTGCTCTGTGTGTCCGCTGTGCTGTTTTGGCTGAAGGAGTCCCGAGTGCTTTCTGAGTGGTGTGAGAATACCCTCAGGATCTGTGGAATGGTCTGTATCAATTCATAAACACAGGAGCAAAATGTGGGGAGATTCTGCCACTTCATGTTCCAGCATTACAGAACAAAGACACTTCAGAGCTGCTTTCAGGCAGCCTGGTAGATGCCTGATGTATGTCTGCAGAGAGTGGATTGGAAATTTGGACATACACTTTCTGTCTTTACCTTTGAGAAGTGAACTAGCCAGATTTAAACTGGCCAAACTGTTCCATCGTGAATGCTTGCTTTTGACTTGTATATAAAATTAGAAACAATCACCTTTCCCAGACATCTAAATAGGGCTGTTTATGTGCACATTAAAATGAGCTATGCTGTGACTGCAGGATGTTTCCTGTGTGTAGTCATGCTTTTTCTATACTCAATGCTACTACACAGTGCTAGAGAAAATAAGTGAGTTTTGTTTCAAGCTTCCATGAGATTTGCAATTAGCAGTTCACTTGGAAGCTTTGAATAATTTTCAATAACACTGCTTTCTTTGCAAACTTTTCATCCTGGTATGATGCTGCTGAGTTTGACAGTTGCCAATTTCTTTTGCCATGTAGAAAAAGCAAAAGCCTCCAATGGCCGTGTGTTGGTGCACTGTTTAGCTGGGATATCTCGCTCTGCCACAATTGCCATTGCATACATCATGAAAAGAATGGATATGTCCTTGGATGAAGCTTACAGGTAGGGACAGATCTTCTCTTCCTATTAACTCTTGTGCCTGTTGCCCCATTTTTAGGGTGGATGATAAAAGGTTCTGTGACCAAGGGTAGAAGCAGAAATTTTATCTGGTAGTACACTGGCTGCATTTTTTTCAATCATAGGTTTCCTCCAGAAACAGATTAATGGTATTGAATAGATATCACACAGCTAATATTAACTGCCTACTGCAGAATGGTGTTTGACCCAAGCAGGCAAATACATGGAATGTAAACTGCCTATTCAATGTCTGTGTCTTGTCCTGCTTCTTGCTGGGAGAGGGTTAATTTTTGCAGTAGCCAGCAGAGACAGGGCCAAGACCTGGAGGTTATTCTATGCCACCTCCTGTCACTGCTGGGAGCAGGGGAAGGGTCTGGGGCAGGGTCAGGTGCTGTGAATCATTTGCCTCTTTCTTGTACCCTCTGTCACTGCTATGGTGCTGTTACTGTTCATTTTCATATCTCATTGCTGTTTCCAGGAAATTGTTCTTACCCCAACCTATGATCTTTGCATTTTGTGCCTCCAGTTCTCCTCTCCATCCTGCTGCAGAGGAGCAGTGCATGGTTTGGGAGTGTTTTGGTGGGAGCACATTCCTGAACCATAGCTGTGTGTACACACAGAGCTACAGCACACGTGTAACAGCATCTTGTGAGCCACAGGGACTGCAGAATGGTCAGGGCTGAAGAGAGAACTGAGGGTATTTAGAGCCACACTTAGGACAAATGCTGGGCTGGATCTGTCTCCTGCAGTTTGGTGTTTGGTAGTGCTCACAAAGAACGGCCTGCAAGTGAAATGCCCAGGAATGGAGAAAGTTTCTTTGTTGCTCTTGAAGTCAGTCGAAAACTGTGGGAGAAAGTATTTTGAAGTAACACTTCACTTGGCATTTGGTAATATTTGTGGAGATCCCCTTCCCCTTCCTCCTTTACAGATCCCATTTTTTCTCTACTTGGATTGTTAACACTTTCCTACCCACCAGGTGTCTTGGTTGCTGTTTACCAGGGCTTCTGTATTTAATTTAACCAACTGCTTTGTTGTGTTGTACAGAAAATGATCATTTTCTTTTTGATGGACTCCCTGGCACAGCTGGGGCATCACTGTAAGGAGTTGTGCAGAAGCAGTTTGAGCAATTGCCCTGGAGCAGGGGGAGAGGAGCCCCTTTGGAATCACCAAATTCATTTTTAAAAATTCTAGTTTTAAAATTTGGGACTGCCCAGTATTTCAGAGAGAGAGAGGAGAAAGTGGAAAGAACAGAGTGTTGGGGAGGCTACCAGAACAAAGGCAAGAAGGACCTTGTTTTAAGTAACTAACCCAAGTACAACTAACTTTGACTGGAAAAAATCAACAAAGACTATGAATTCCTGTAAGCAAATTGCTAAAAACCCTTCACCATCAAATGCTAAGAGGACAAACTACAGAATTTGTCCTGAGGAGACTCACTAGATTTCTCCATTTGCCAGTGTCACACTTCTTGGTGGAAGTTTCCACTATCAGCTTGTGCAATCTGATATTCCAGGTCACAGTGTCAGCTTGACTACTCCTAGTATTGTTTGTTCTCTGGCAAATTAAAAAAAAAAAAAAAAAGTAATAAAAATTGCAAGTTTTGACATTTTTCATGTGCTAGCATGTATACACATACACAAGTACACCTTTCCATTTTTCTCACACTGCTTTTAATGACTGCACACTCGTCTTCTGTACATTTCCCCAGACAGGTTTTATTTTTAATAGTATTTAATTTTCCCAGTGACACATTATATGTGTGTTTGTACTAGATTTAGCTCTTCAAGGTTTCTTCCCTTGTTAATTCTCTTGTCATCTGGTTAATCCTAGTTCCAGGAATGTTTCTTAAAAAAAATACAAAAACCAAAACTGGAGGAAGAGGGATTTGGGCAACTCTGTTTTGCAGCCTGTTAAGAGCAAAGTACTTATTTATCTGTGTTGCAAATCAGACAGGTAGGAAATACGTATTTATATTTAACTTTGAAATAAATAATAGAAATCATGTGATGCAAGTCTTCTGTACATTTAGAATCCTGGTTCAGCAAAACATTTTTACTACCATTGCACTTGCAGTGCATGAGTGGATTGGCACACCTGTGCCAGCCAGGCTGCTTCCTACAGCACCCCAAAATAGGTGAGCTCTTCCAGGGATTTGGCAATCTTGTTTCCTTGTACTGCTGAACACCTGCAGAGGTGTTTTTGTTTTAATGCTGCATCTGCACCTTTCTGGTTTTGGTCACCCCATCAGTGGGCAGTAACGGCGAGGGGTAGAAAAGGCTGGCACTTGGTGGACAAGGTCAGAATGTACCGGGACTCTCTGTCTTGCCTGACAGCGACAAACAGGGTAGGCAGTGCAGGAGTGACATGAGAAAGGTGACAGGAAAACGTGATGTCACTGAAATGGTGGGGAAGATGTCCACTCTCTGTAGCACATGGGAAGTGGTCTCTTGGCTAAAGCTCAAATGTCCTTCGTGCAAAACTCCGGGAGTTCTTTACTCTGGTCAGAAGCCAAGGTAGCAAAGATCCCAGTGATGAAGTAAATACGGAAAATTATTCACTTGAATCACTTATGGGCATCGTGAAGAGTTAAAACGTTTCCTTCTCTCCACTTTTTAACTACCTTTAAACATAGAGATAACTGAGAGCATGCAGCAAGCATTATTTTCCTTTAAACTACCTTTTTTTAACTCCATCCTCAAGTTACTTATGCTTGCTTGAACCTTAGTCCAGGTTAAGAATAGGCTGTAGACATTCACAATATTCAGTTCAGGGTTATCTTATACCTGAGCAGCAGGCTCTTGAAATAATTCTTGGTTTGTTCATCCCCTCGTACCAGATTTGTGAAAGAAAAGAGGCCAACCATTTCTCCCAACTTCAACTTCCTGGGCCAGCTGTTGGACTTCGAGAAGAAGATCAAGAACCAGAGCGGTCAGCCCGGCCACATCAGCAAGCTGAAACTCCTGCACTTGGAGAAGAGCAGCGAGCAGGTGCAGGTGCTGGACGGGGTTCCGAGCAGCCTCTCCAGCAGCCAGCTCTGCCTCTCCGCCGCCTCGGAGCTGCTGGAGCCCAAGCCCACGGACGGCGGCCCCGCGGCCCCGCTGGAGGACGGCCCGCTGCTGCAGGCCATCAACGGGCTGCACGTCTCCCTGGACAAGGTGGAAGACAGCAACCGGCTGAAGCGCTCCTTTTCCTTGGACATCAAATCCGTGTCTTACGCAGCGAGCAGCAGCTGCGTGGCCGCATCGGTGCAGGGCTTCGCCTCCTCCGAGGACACGCTGGAGTACTACAAACACGCGGCGGCCCTGGAGGGCAGCAGCAAGCTGTGCCAGTTCTCCCCCGTGCAGGAGGTGTCGGAGCAGAGCCCGGAGAGCAGCCCCGACAAGGAGGAGGCGGCGCGGCCGCGGGAGGCCCCGGGCCCGTGGCCGCTGGACAGCCCGGCCTCCCGGCCACACGCGGGCCGGGCCGGCGGCAGCGCGGCCGCGCCCCGGCCGCTCCTGTACCCCCTGCACCGCAGCGGCAGCGTGGAGGACACCTACAGAACGAACTTCGTGTTCGGGCTCTCCACCAGCCAGCAGCACCTGGCCAAGTCCGCCGCGGGGCTGGGCCTCAAGGGCTGGCACTCGGACATCCTGGCCCCGCAGCCCTCGTCGCTCACCAACAGCTGGTATTTCGCCGCCGAGTCCTCGCATTTCTACTCGGCCTCGGCGGTGTTCGGGGGCGGCGCCGCCTTCCCCGCCTACAGCTGCAGCCAGCTGCCCTCGGGCTGCGAGCAGCCGAGCGCCGTGCGCCGCCGGCCGCGCCAGGCCGACCGCGGCGACTCCCGGCGCAGCTGGCACGAGGAGAGCTCCTTCGAGAAGCAGTTCAAGCGCAGGAGCTGCCAGATGGAGTTCGGCGAGAGCATCCTGTCGGACAACAGGTCCAGAGAGGAACTGGGCAAAGTAGGCAGTCAGTCAAGTTTTTCAGGCAGCATGGAAATCATTGAAGTGTCCTGAGGGGCGGAGGCTCGTGTGACTGTCAGACCTGCTTCCAGGCCGCTCCCCCAGCGCGTGAGAGGTCCCTGTAAATCTGAAATTTTGGGGTAAAATGGGGGAGGGGGGGGAGGGAAAGAAAGGGAGGTTTTGCTGTGATCCAGGGAAAGGTTGGTACTGCAGGGAAGTGACCACGGCCTCTGCCCGAGGAGACCAAGTGTACTGCTGGGCTTTTCTCCTCCCCTCCCCGGGAGAAGGGCAGAACGTTTCACAGACCTTTCCCGGTCAGAGGAAGCAATTCTATGCAATGGATTGCACATCCTTTCAGTGGCTTTTAACAAGGAAGCTCTCTTGGTGTCAAACCCTTTCTGTGGTTCCGCTGAACCACGCTCCTACCTGTCAGAATTAGTTTTGTTCTCCCCTCCCTGTGCCCCACGTCTTCACCAGTGCACCTTAGCCCTGACACTGAGCCAACCTCTGGAGGGAGACCTTTTTCCTGTAAGAAAAGGAGACTGGGAGCGATTCCAAAGGCCATAGGGACCGGTTACAGCAAGGCTGGTCTGAACACACCGTTCAGACAAATGTAAATACTGGTGTAACTATTGTTCTAATGGATAGGCTTTAGGTGATTCGCTAGAGAGCTGCTTCAGAGAAAAAAAAAAAAACAGTACCTCAAAAATCCACAAAATAAACTAGGGCTTTATGGCTGCCACATGCTGGTAGTCAGTTCATAAGCAATGTGAACAAGTAATGACTGGCCATGTTTGATCTTTTTTTTTTTTTAAAGCTGTCTACGCACAAGTGTTTCAGTTGGCTCAGCAGCAATTCTTAAAAATTGAATGAACCATACTTAGGACTGTTTCTCCTAGTCTTTTGATACAGTATTTGTATTTTTGATATTAAGCTGGCTTCTGGGAGAGGGGTGGCTGCTTTGGCTTCTAAGCTATAAAGGAGTGGTTGACAGGTAGAGATACATGCAAGAGAAGTGGCTGGCACAAGTGGCCACAACACGCTTTTCTTGCCCATTAACAATTCAATTGCTGAAAAACAATTCAAATGTTTGGGGTTTTTTTAAGGTAAAAATGACCTGGGATGGGCTCTTGACCTTAACTGAGGAGTTCCAGGGTGGAACTGCAGATGCTCAAGGCTGTACCATGTCCTCACCCTCAGCACCCCAAGGCAGACACCTCCAGCTCAAGGAGGTGCCACAGCCCTGGTTTCACAGGAGGTGAGGCACAGCCCTTCTCATGTTTTTGACAGCGACCCAGCTGCATCCCCTCCCACCCTGGCTGCTGCTCACCTCGGGCTATGTGTGCACATTGCCATGAGAGGTTTATGGTCAGCAAGGGGCGGTACCAGAGCCACTGTGTAAAGCTGCATCCTTCCTGCCCCCAGGGCCTTCCCCAGCATCCCTCAGAGCACGTGTGTTGAGGGGAAACTATATTGTTTTGTCCCATTTCAGTGCAGGCAGCTGAAAATTGTAGTAACAAGTAATTAACCCTGGCCAACAGCTTTAAAAAAAAAATTTGTCAGCAGCAAACTGAAGCCCTAATTCAAGTCAGCAGCTTGGGTTATGTTTGGGGTTTTTTTACTGTAAGTTTAGCTAGTTTGTGACTCAAATCTCAGGTTTTACTATATTGAAAAGTGGAGATGATTTTTGTCATTGTTTTGTTTTGTGGCTAGGATGTGACTTTAATTTCCTACAATGGACCATTGAAAATAGCACTGAAAGCTACAGCATTGATTAACTTGATCCTAAAAAGTGCAAAAGGCACAGAGAGAGGAGACACCAGGAGTCACTGAGCCCAGAGGCTCTCTGTGCTGCGCGTGCAAGAGGCTGGACGGAGGGCCTGGGCAAGGGAGAGGTTGACATCACCCTGGACACTGTGTCAGGTGCTGGCTGTTCACTGAACGTGCTGCCACTTGTCTCTGTTTACATCTCCACTGGAAGTGGTTACATCACAACTATTTTCAGCTGTGTGTGCATTTGCCTGTGTCAACAGCTGAACAGGGCTCCTCTCAGCCACGTTTCAGGAAAAGCCCGTGGCTTTGATTTAAACCAGTTAATGGGAGTTAACATGTATCAATCCCTAGAGGCAGAAACAGATTCTTCCTCTTTTGTGCTCCTTCAGACCTGTGTTCTCCCCTTCTTTGTATGTTTGGAGTTGGTTTGGTTGATGGCCTTCGGAGGAATTGAAATCTGGTCTTGTGGCTCCTCGTGATTCCCAGTGTGTTCTGGATGAATCCAAGGGGTAGGCTCAGTACTTTTAGGGGGCAGGTTCCCATAGGAGGAAGCCTTAACCCCATGTCCTGCACAGGGTGGTGCCCTGGCTCATATCTGAACTAGAGCCCTGTCCCTGAACAATGCCAGAAACGGTTTGCAGAAGTCTGGGAAGCAAAGTGGAGGATGTGAGAGGGGAAAAATGTGTACATGTTCAAAAAATAATAATGTATGGCATTTGGTGTGTGGCATACTTGGCATGTGTGGTGTATGGCAAGCTGGTGAAATGGTTCAGAGATGTGAGTTTCTCATCTTCTTGTGTCATGAGCATTACCTGTATGTTATGATGAAATAAAATCAGAAATGGTACCTGTTTATACAGAAGGCTGAGGGAGGAGTTGTGGAGTGTTCTACCTGCAGCAGGACCTTCTCCCCCCAGCAGCCAGGAGAGCAGGGACCTTGTCCTTTATGGAACACCCCCTTCCCTGCAGGTGTGTTCATGAATGGCAGGGCTGGAGCAGCTTTAGGCCACTCCTCACAAGCAGTGGTGATTTCACAGCACCAGTAACCATTTAGGCCTCTTACCTGTCCCTGATTATCTCCCTTCTTCTCTGCTGATGAGCAGCAGTGGCACTTGTCTGCATTAACTCTTTCCACTGTCTAATCCAGGTGTGAGCAACCTGTTCCTCAGGCAGCTGGGGTGGTCGTGGTGAAACAAGTATTTCAAATTGTTGAAGTTACCCAGAATGAAACCCATACTTTTTTCTTGCCTCCCTCCCATACTACATATCTGAAGAATAATTTCATTACTCATTTAAATACTTGTTTTGACTGATGCTGTCAGTCTTGAAACATTCAGAGCAAGTTCTGCTCGCTGAGATTGGAGCACTCCCCCCATTGCTGCTTCAGAGAATGGCTCACACAAATATAGCATAGATTAAAGAGGGCTGCCACAGCTGTATCCATAGAGGGGAAACCTGCCAGTTTATGTAACAGCATCTTCAAACTCAGGTGCAGTAACAGAAGCCTTTTCTTTTGAGAATTTCAAAGCAGAATCCCAGAAAGGGAAATGCAAAATCTTCAGCCTCTCTAAAAGAAACCCAAATCATCAGTCAGAGTACAAGTAACAACCTGTGTGAGTTTCTGTGCTTACTTTCCACAAACAAGATGTAGCAGCTCTTAGAGAAGAAAACAAGAACCATGCAAATTCAATGGCATCATCAGCTGCTTAGCCTACACAACAGGTTGACATGACAATCTTCCAAGATTTAGCTGCTCACCCCATTCCAAAGTCCACTTCTGATTGCAGTAGCTGTTTGTTCCCTCAAGTTCTGTTCTTTGAAGCATTCACTTCAGCTTTCACCACTCCTCCTGTCTGCTTTGCAGGACTTGCTCTGCTCTTGTTCCCTCCATCCCTGGCACTGCCACCAGACAGCTCTGGGAAGAGACAGTCTAACTCCACCCCCAGTCAAAACCCAAGGGGCACCTGAAATCTGCCTCATGCATTTCATCAACCCTTCATTTTCATTTCACTGCCTGGCATTACGGAAGAGGTCCCCGAGGTCACTGGGCTCCTGATGTAACCATCACAGTGACATTCCTAGAATGAAGTGAACTGAAAACAGCAAACCTCCCCCCTGCTTTTGGGGGGGCTGGGGAGGATAAGAGAGTAGACATGTGGTAATTAGGTGAACTACTGTCTTTAGTACTTGTATTTATCAGCTAGGTGCTCAATGTGCTGTGACTTGCAGTACAAGTTATAAACTGACTTCCACCAGAAAGTGGGGGCATGGAAAGCCCAGGACAAGGGGGACAGCACCAGGGTCCTAATAAGACTGTTACTTTTTAAATCCAAAATCACTGTGATTCAGCCAAACTTACCTAGCCACACATCTTAAATTAGCCAGCCATACACCTAGCTAGTCTGTATTTGTTACTGATCTGTGATAAAAGTAGTTATTCTAGCACTTTTAGACAGTGTAACATACACAATACCACAATTACATTATACACACAAACGCAACTGAGAATTCAAGCAGAACAGTGTTCCTAATACATCAGCTTTGCCTGGCAACAGCACTTTCCCTGCCTGCAAAGAACTTCTGGGCCCTCAGGTCCAAATGGTTGCTCCGAGGCAAACTGAAGTGTTCCCTGCAGTAAAGCCTTCAGCTAATTCTGCATTTCCAAGAATATTAATAAGAGTCACCATAAATAGAAAAGGAAGGGAGCTATTTCTTGCCTTCTGCAACACCCACCACTCTAGAAAGGGGCTGCTTTTCTGGCATGTAAAATGCTGCCAAACACTTCAGGAGCATTGTCCTGCTGCGAGGGATTGCTCACTTTTAGGAGTGGAATTTCAGCTGCCTTTTTCAGGGATCCTCACCATGCTCCACTGCTATACAAAGCCAAAGTGTGACACTACAGGCAACGATGAGATTGGGGTATCAGGCCATTAAAAAAAAACCAGCAGCAAAACAAAAAGAAACCCTGTAAATTTGCCCCTCTCTCTTTATTCAGTATTGCCTGTGCAGGTGGGAGCTCATCACCATTCCACTTTCCCAATGCCAAGGCCCAAGCATTGCTGCTCACATCTTGTATTCAAACTGGACATCAGTGCCAACAAGAATTGGGACAGCATTGAGGGGGAAAAAAAGAACCAGCATTTATTTTCTTTCTGGGGGCATGTTTCCTCTCAATCCTATGGCAGAAGCCACCCCAGGGCAGCTGAAATCAGCCACCCCCACGGCACAGAGTAGGTGCAAAGTAAAGCTGAGACATGCCTGCACTGCCCAGACACCGTAGTGGGAAGTGGGAATGAAGAATGAGCAATAAGGCAAGTGGAGAAACAACACACTTGGAAAAGAGCCACACCAAAAGTTTTAATGCTGGAGCTGTGGAACACGGAGCATGGAGGAAGGTGAACAAGTGTAACCACCCATAAACCATGGAGTGCTCAGCCACAAGGCTGGCAATCAAAATACCCTCTGGCAGCTTGGGAATGAGGGATGTTACAGCAGTACCTCGGGAATTACTGGCACTCAGTCTGAGAGAGGGGCTGGCTCATGCAACCAATGGGCCTGTGAAAACATGTATTTCTACTCTCTCTGTGTAAAAGCTTGGAGGAGGGGAAAACACACTTTAAATATTTAAGTATATTTAAATATATTTAATTTAAAATACATATATTTAAAAAAAAAAAACAACAACAAAAACTCTTTTATCTCCCCTTCCGAAGATCTTCACAGGAATTGCCCTGCAGGTAGGTTGGCACTTTAGCACCCTGTCAATGCATTCAGTGACAAAAAGAACGGAAACAATAAAGCAAACCTGATCTGCATGGGCAGCACAGTGACCAACATGAGACACAAGGAGCACCAGTGGCAGCACAACAGGGGAATTGAAACAGCAGTCAGGGGAAGGGCCAGAGCAGCTCAGGCCAGTGAGGAACCACAGCCCCAGTGACTTGTCCTGCTCCCCAGCTTTTCACAAGATGACATATCAAGAAGCTTAGCCTGTACCCTAGACCACACACTGCCCTAGAAAGCAGAAAAGAGCAGCAGTGTCTGGTTTCAGGGGAGCACACCAGATTAGTCCCTGCTGATAGTACTAAATTCCCAGTAGAAGTAACAGCTGGCACATTCGCGCAAGATACCTGAGGCCGCCTCCAGGAGCCTTAGGCTCGGAAGAGGAAATTCATAAGCAGAAAGGTGATTCCAGTCACATCTCCAAGCTCCTGCTAAACAGTGGGGGAGGGAAGCGTCAGTCTCACCCTGAGCATCACCTGCATCTGAGCTGGAACTGAAAGCAGCATGTGGAGCAAAGCCAACAAGGAGCAAGCTCAGAGATGTGGCAGGACACGTCTCCCCCTCGGCAAGAGGGCCAAAGACTTACAGCTCCTGAAGACAGTGACAATGTTTTAAATAAAACTGTAAACCATCGTTCAAGGGCAGTTAGAGGGTGCATGCTTCTTACAGTACCCATAGGAAAGAGTATCACCTGTGGAATGAAGGTGATGACATGTGAGCATTGGAAAAGGTTGGCCTTCACATTTCAGCTCTGATTTCTTTCTAGTTCAGTTACTATGCCTTCTACAACCTGCCCTTGCTGTTCAAGAAGCTCTGTCTGTGAGGCCCAGTAGCACAGCCACAAGCCTAAAGACCAGTATTCCTAGGAACAAACATTTTCTCCCATTCTCAGCCCAATGCCTTGGTGTTTTCTGGCAAATGAGGAAGGAACTGATTTGCAGTGCTCACTCCTGGAGCCTTCTGTTGGGAATATTATTCCTTTGCCCTCATTAGCACTGCAGGGAGCAATGCTTTGATCTGATACTTAATGGCCTGAGGCCAAGTATCTACAAGCCTCAGAGAAGTGCCTTACAGGAGAGAGCATCTGCCTTGAGATCCAGTATCAGGATCTTCCCACTGGCACAGGCTTCCAGCACACCAGGGTGTGGGACACTCATGATCCCATCTGGCAGACAGCTGAATGTCACACATTTTAAACATCCAGACAGCATCATCTGGACAAAGAGGACAAAAATGGCTGCAGCCACTATTTAAAGCAGCTCAATATTCTCATGTGTCTGATGGTGAGAGGCAGAGACATATTCCATGATGGACAATGAGGAGTCAAGCAGCTTTTCCTGGGTTAAGTCTCATGTAAGCTTTTAACAATCCAAGTGTAAAACAGGCCAGGAAGCTTGAACAAGGATGGAATTCTAATGTTTTATCCTGGGCAACACACAGCATATGCCTTTGTACATACAACTGTGAAAAACCTCTGGGGTGGGAGCAGCAGGCAAGGAGACCTACTGCCTTTGCTAAAAACCGTCCCACTGAGTTCCCTGCCCTCCCTGAAGCAGTCAGTCCCACTTCCCAGGGCTTCATTCCAGGGGGCTTTATTTCTACAGGACTCTGCTTCTAGATAATATTCAGCAGGCCCTGGGATCCATCCACCACCGTGGTTCAGGTGCACATCTAAGTTGGCTGCAGTCTGCATGACAAAAATTCACACTACGTGGCCTTTGGGAATGCAACAGGAGAACAGCCTGTTGCTTCTTGCCACCAAGCAATAATTATTACAGTCAAAAACCTACCACACTCTTACTTCCAAATGCTCCGAGACAACCTTTGGCTTAATAAATGCTCTTAAGTTCTAAGACATATTGAAGTAAGTTGCCTTTGGCAAGTGACCCCACCTTGTGCTGTACTGGAAGCTGTCCCTGACTGTCCTCACTGCTGGAACTGCACTCCTGACACACAACAACCCTTGGGATTCATGGGCTCTTCAGCCTTGGCTCGCCTGGGAGAAGGGAAGAACATCCTGCTGCCTTTGGAGCAGGTGGCTGAGAAGGGCCCCATGGTTTCAGTCGTTCAGCAGCGTGCCAGCGCCAGCTCCCGGCACAGGGGCAGCTAAACCAACACAAAGAGCCAAAGGGCTTCTCGTGTCTCTCCCCTCCACCCTCGTACACTTGAAGAAGCAGCTGCACCCCACTGGTAAAAAACAACAGCACCAAGGTAACTCGCATGTCCCAATAAAGAAAGACACCTTGTGCCCAACTTTGGGATGCAAAGTGAGCAGGTTGGTACTGCTGCCTGTCAGAGGGACATGAAATGCCACCAGCTGGGGCATGGGGACATTGCCAGGGCAAGGGGGAGAGGAACGCTAAGGTTTGCTTTACATTAACAGACATACATATCTTGAACAGTTACTCCTTCACAACCGCATAACAAAGTGAGCCCACAGAAACAGGAGCCTCAAGGACATGACAAAACCCTGCCATGCAAACCATGGTAATTATGATAATGGCCAGATTTTAATAAGCCAGTTCCTGGCTCCCACACTTTCACCTATAAAACACACATATTTCTAAGGCCAGGGGATCTCAGAAATACCTTCCAGCCATCTAATTGTCTAAATCCCAATGGCACAAAGAACATGTTAGAGGGTTCGTCATACCCCATATCCCTTTGATTTTTTTTAGTTAAAAAAATAAATCAGATGAAAGGAAATTCCTCCTCTGTAAACCCCAACTAGTCACAGCAATGAAACAAATGTGTCTGCACAGGCGGTGTAGCAGCAAAGGAGACAGGAGGGCAAGAGGAGGGAGACGAAGAGAACGGTAAATCATCTCCTCTGGGCAGCTCCTGGATTCCTGGCTGCGTGGCTCCGGCAGCTGACGCCGCTCTCCCCCCGGTGCCCTGGCAGAGAGTCCGGCAGCAGCGCTGCCCGCTCCAAACACCTGCCAACGCAGCCTGCTGGAAGCGCGTCCGTGCCGAACGTGGAGCGTGGAAGGTGAGGAGGGGGAGCCGCCGGAGCGCTACGACCTCAGCTCCCGGTCGGGTTTCATGGAGAAGGGCTCCAGGCGCTCCCCCTCTGGCAGGAGGCTGTTCAGCCGCTCCATCAGCGGCACCGTCTGGTCGATGCCCATCTGGATCCGGCGCAGGATGGCAGACATCTCGTTGACCTTCTGGATCTGCTCCGCGTACTTGGCGTACTTCTTCTGGCGCTCCTGCATGAGGCTGTAGAGAGTTTCCACAGAGAGGTCCATCTGTGTAAAAACAAGAAGCAGAGCAAGGCTCATTAGGCCAACTGCTGCCACAGATCTTTCAGCACACTGCCTTGCCCAAAAGCAACCACCTTGGATGCTCCACTAACAGGAGGTAACGGGTACAGAGGAGCTCCTTGGAAGGTACATAACCAGTTTGTCATGGAATGGGATGATTCATAGTTGTATACCAGGGAGGACATATAGTTGTATACCAGGGAGAACCTCAGTTCTCCACCCAAATACCTAAATATCCGATCAGAAAATTCTTCATTTGCAGGACTGAAAGCCAACAGGCGCTGCCAGGGATTTCCCAATAAACCAACACACACGTCCTTCAAGCTATCCAAACCTGGGGAACCCGTGGCCTCTGCCTACACCTGAACTGTATTTTCACTGGAGATTGTTCATTTGCAAGCATTAAGCTCTACCACAGTTGCCAGTGCTAACTTGCCTCTGTTTAGTCAGGTTACTCTGCAGCTAAGCCACAGCTGTTATTACCATCATCATCTGGAAAACTCCTGCCTTGAGAGAACCACAATGGATTGCTAGTGTCCCTAATTTCCCTGAAACCCAAAAATAAGAGTGTTATAAGTGACCCCAGGAGAGACATTAAGTAAATTAGCCATGCAATTAAACACAGTCAGTACCCAAACATGGCTCGAGCATGATGACAATGACAGGAACTGCAGTGCTGTTCCTGCCATTGAGTGATGAAGGCAGCCTTTATAATTCACAGACCATTTTTCTGCTCAGCCAGACCTGCAATCTCCAGGCAGGACTCAGCCAGTAGCTGCCAATACCTTACACACAAGCCCAGTCAGATGGTTTAAGCTGTTTTGCATATCCTAAGATATGTACCACATGTTCCAAGAGCTCGGTAACAGGGTTGCTCCAAGCCCTTGAGTGCACACTAGAAGCTCGGCTGCTTTGGCTCACTGCAGCTGTACTTAACAACCCCAGCACTCCAGTGCACTGGCTCTTCCAACTGGGATGTCTTTGTGGAAAGCAGTCCCCTGGCTTGGGACTCAGCACAAGCCCACAGCGGCTGGGAGTGAAGGGCAGAAGAGGACACACACTGAGCAGTTTTAGCCCATTGCCACCTCTTACCACTGTTTTCCCAAACCTTTCCCATCTAACTGCTCCCAGAGGAAGGAGGTCACTGCTGATGACGAAGCAGCCTCAGGGAATCGATGCAGAGAACTCCTGGTCTACCAAGCAGCACAGGATCAAACATCCCTCTCCTGAACTGTGTGACAGTCAGCTTATCCGGTGGAGGACACTGACTGTGCCTGTCACCAGGGACAACACACATTTATCAGTGCAGTGCTGAGAAAACACGAGGTGCTGACCTGACCTGACTCACACAGCACAGAACAGGCAGGTGCAATCCTGACCCCATGTCCAGTGCTGTGGGTCTGTAGGGGAGAGCCTGCAGCAAGGGAGGAATGGGTGGAAACAGTGCGACACTGGAAGGCCCCACTGAAGAGGGAGGGCCCAGAGGAAAGAACTCTGCCATCCCACTGGTGGCAGCAGGGTTTGACACTGGGGATAAACTGCTGGAGCTGTATGTGCTGACAAATGTCCCTTTCAAGCCCTGGGGAAGAGGTCAAGTCAAAAATAGTCAGGTAAGAAAATATTTTTTTGAGAAACCTAAGTTACAAACAGCATTGAAAACAAACACACAAGTCTCTGCTGAACTGTCATGGGGATTAGGGGGCATTTTGCCCCCCATCATCTCCATCAGAGCTGCATACGGTACCAATTGAACTTCTACTTTGCCTGCACTTTCTACTGCTCTCAGGCTGAATTCTTCCTCTTTGCCTCTGTCTTTCCTGTGAATTCCCTCCTCCATGCCTTCATGCACAGGACAAAATAAAAACCAGCAGAGCAGGAAACTCCAAATAGAGTGGAAACAATTTAAGCCTACACAGGGGTTTCTATTAAAACCCCAGCTTAATAATTTAGTAGCTTGGCGCTAGCTCTGTAAAGAAGAGTGCGTAAAAAGCAGACCACCACCAACCTGCAAGTGCAATCCAGTGCCTAAAAACATCCTACCTAATGAGAGACAGTGGCCTGGAGGGGCAGCCAGTGGGGAACCTGCCAAAAGCCAGCACGCCTCATTAAACGGAGCAGCACGGGGACCCAGGCAGAAACCTCCTCTGGTTTGAAGTTCTCCTCCACTGGCAGGTTCTCCACATGGCCTCACAGCACTGAACAAGAAGCAAAGCTGGCACCTACCAATTCTTTCAAGCAAAAAACACCCAAGGCCCCCCTTTCTCTCCATTCCAATAATTTCCATCTGCTGACTTTTAGGCTCCTTGTGTAAGTATGAGTAACATCCACTCACTGGCTGGGAATGAGGGGAGAAGCTGATGCTGACCTGCAATAGAAAGAAGAAATGCAGAGTGGCCTACAAGCACTTTGCTACCTTTGGACACATTCACAACAGCCATAAAAAAAGGCTGCCTCACAAGAAAGAGAAAGGGTGGAAGTGAGTGTTTCCTATGGTTTCCTTACACCTACCATCCATGTCTGCCTGCTGAGGGAGACCACAGCAGCTGCACAGCCCACACGACAGAGAGAACTGAAGTGGAGCAACTGTGAGGAAAGGTCAATTTTTACTCAGTCTGAACCAGGTCTTTTTAACTATTAAAAAAAAAAGGCAACTACATGTTAATTCCTGTAGATAAATGCCAATGTCTCTCTCAACTTTCCTTGAAGGAGGCCTAAGTACACACTTACATCCTTCCTGCCTCCTCCCCCTCCAAGCAAGCTCCTCCAGTGCCAGACCTTGTGCTTTTACCTCTCCTAGCATTCCTCTGGCACTCAGATGGGGCCTTCAGATTCTGAGGGTCAGAATTACCTATTTACCCACCACAGAGACTAACACTGGGCTGCAGGAATCCATAATGAGCAGGGAACACCCATAAGAATCCACCTCTTTCCTATCTAATTTCATACATCATACAATAGCAATAAAAAGCATCTGGAAAAGGGGAGCTGAGGTAAAGTCTGGTCCCATGCCTACAGCCAAGGCAGTCCAAGACACCCTCGAGGGTCAATGAGTGGATTTGCCCTCTCTGAATAACAGTTTCCACCAACTCCCGCATCCTTGACACAAAGCCCTGCCACATTCTCATCTGGAAAAGATTCAAATTTCAGCCTTCTTGCCCATCCCAGACTGCAAAGCTCTCTGGGAAGCCCAGCAGGACACCCCAGAGCCAGTAGTTCTTCACTGTCCTACAACCACCTGAGAGTGTTTATTTGAGCCATTGTTTCTGCTCTGGTTGCTTCAAGCTTCCTACGATGCCAGGCCACCAGAGCTGCAGACAACTCTCTATCGTGCTGAACCCAGCAGATGTGACAGATGTGAAGCACAACTGTCACCATCCCCTGACAACCATCACCAATCTGTCCTTTAAACATCACCACTCAGTAAGCCATGAGCATCCCCAGTTTAGTGGTACAGGAAAGTTTCTGGAGAGTTAAAAGACTGGACTTGGAGCCTGCTAAGAATCAACAGAACAAAGCAGAGGGCAGAGCCCAGCATGTGATGTAAGAGTCCTAATTTTCATCAAAGCAAGAAGTTCTGCCCCATCTCGAGTTGAGAAAAAAAAATGTGTTCTCAATGAAGGGGTGTGAGCTCCTAACACATTTGTTATTTCTTTCCAAAAATCACTCCTCCTGTCAAAGCAGCATACCTGAGGCTGGACATGCCTAGAGTAGAAGACAGGATCTTTTTCCCCTTTCTACATCAAAAAGGATGGAGGCATTTCTTCAGTTTTTCCTTCAGAAGCATAAGATCATAAAAATGGACAAGCCTAAAACTCACCTTCCAGCATGACACACTTTTTTTGTACAGCCAGTGACATTCAGAATTTGTGTCTGTTTCTGTTTCAAAGCTCATTCCTCCTGTATGGATTATCATCAGCAAGACACTAATTTATGCTTCTGCTTCACATTTAAACATGAAATGACATCTACTGGGCTTTTCTTTCATCAAATGAAAACAGATTAATAACTACTTCCAACAATGCTGCAAGATGGATATTTCCTCACTTAAAAGGGCCCGAGCACAGCCCCTCCTACTACACCATTCACATTGTCAGCCCTGAGTCTCCTCTGCATTACACAGGCCCATTTGTAACACCACACTGATGAAACACAAAAACAACTGAGGATACTGTCAGACATCTTGCACACCATAAATTCTTGCATTCATTTAAAAATTCTTCTTGGCCCACACTGCCAAGCAGAATAAAGACATTAATTTAGCCCACAAAAAGTCTGAGGTCAGCACTGGCCGATGCCCAATTCTTTTCACGAGACCACACTGAAAACAAACCAGTGCCCATATATACATCTATACACACACACATATATATATACTTTTTACCTGGCATGGTTTTATAATACCCCTTTCATGGGTACTAATGAGTGTCCTAAGCTCTCTGAAACAGAGGTCACATCTTGTTA
Source organism: Tichodroma muraria (assembly GCA_013390105.1). NCBI lineage: Eukaryota > Metazoa > Chordata > Aves > Passeriformes > Sittidae > Tichodroma > Tichodroma muraria. Next base: position 48,504 of record WAAG01087412.1, on the reverse strand, counting down.
GTTCAATGACTGAGAGACTGAAAACTGCAGCTAGACACATTTTCCCTGGTTGCAGAACATGCAATCAGAAGTTCATTAAACTTGGAATCAAATTTCTAGAGAGGCACTGGTGACACTCATAACAAAACAAACACATCTCATAAGAGGATGTTCGGACATTCCCAGCTTCTCCAGTCCCTCCTAAAATGCCAATAAGGCAAGAAGATGTTTTTGTTTCCCTCCACATTTAGTAACAGTCTTCAAGAGCTCAGCCAGACATGCATTTGTCCTGTGTCCTTCTGCCCCAACAATTTCCTCTCAGCTCCCATCCCCTATGGCTGCCCCTCCAAAATACAGAACACTTAAGGTGCAATCCTCATTCCCAAAAGTTCTTTTGCTAGAACAGCACTCTGAGCACAAGCAGCCTTTCCTTCACATTGTCAGGTGCTTGACTGGGGTTGAATGAACATCTTCCTGCAGCTGCACACAAACCACATCAGAAAGTGGCAGGCAGGAACATGACTGCATGGAATATTAGTCACGATGTGCTGGTGTGAAAATACTTTTCAATCAACACACTTAAAACTGAAGACAGCTCCTCTTTCTGTACTGCCTGAGAACAAATGTGCTCCATGAATGGCTTTTTTTTGCTCTTCCCCTCTCTCTTTGATAATGTCACGCAAAGTCAGCACAATAGATCATGATGACTTCCTGATGCTGGGAACATCCTCTGTTTCTCCCACTCGGCACACACTGCTAAGTGATAAACTGACTGGGCAGCTTCTGTGCCAGGGTACAGAACAGAGATGCCCAGCCATGGATCCCATCCCCTCCTCTTCAGCTTCAGCCATGAGTACAGCTTTCATGGAGCTGTTCCCTTCCTCTGCCCCACTGCCAGGTAAACAACTATAGTTTGTGTTTTGGTTTTCATTATCACACCTAAGATTGAATCCACTGCCAAAATATTCCTTTTGCTCCCTCCGTGATCTGTCGTCGCTGTAAACGGTTGCTAAGGGTTATTCTGTCTAAACACTGCACAGATCACAGTCAACTTAGAGAATGAAGAGTAACCATTTTAAGTGACTCTGGAACTGAATTACAGCAATATTAATAGGTACATCAAGGCCCTTGCACCTAAAGATCTAAATTAAACCCATGATTAGTCCCTTAGTTCTATAGAAGATACATGATAATATGTATCAACATAAACTGCTACACCTGTAGGATTATGAGTTAATTATTCCAGGAGGCCTTGGGACACACAAAGGCATTCAGAATTTCAGAAAATAAGGTTTATTCTTGAAATAAGCTTTTCCACCTTTATGTCAGTCTTTCCCTGCTTACTGAGTTATTGGACAGGACATGTTTGTCACTCCCACACAGTGTGGCCTCCTCAGCCCACACCTCCCTCCCAGCTCCAACTGGAGCCCTCCCTGCCCAAGAGCCACCAGCATCCCTCTGCCAATTGGCAGGCCCCCAAGATTAAGTTATGGCTGCTATCACTCACTGGTGCTAAAAGAAGAGCCCCAAAGCTATGACTGAAACAATACCTACCTCTTGCCCAGACCTAATACATCCACAGAACTTCCAAGTGTTTAAAAAAGGCAGGGCCCCACTTCACAAAGGCATGAGAAGATGGGCAGCAAAACCTGACATCCAGCTCTCCAGTTTGGACACATTATCACAGTCCCATCCCACTGGTCTCTCTTTACTTATATTTCCCTCAACACCACAGATACCCATCATCTTCGTCTTTCAACACAGCTGAACTATTTTCACAGAAGCAAGTGGAACTCGGGGCACTGCAAAGCAGTAGTCACACTGTCCTCCTTCAAAGGAGCTGAGTTCTGCACCAACATCCTCAAAATAAACAGTCTTCCCAGCCTCTCTTCTTCAGTGGTTTGGTCTTCTGGCCCATGAGCTGGCCTGACTACCAAGCCTGACAGTCACAAACCAGCAAGATTACATGGTGAAAAGCACCACCTCTCCCCCTGCACGTGATCCTGGGTTCGAATTCTGCCTTTGCTGTGGCTGTATCAGACTTAAATGCACAAGATTCATGAAAAAGCAGAAAACCAAAAAGATCCAATGTTAGCAGTAAGCTTTCTAAACTATCACCAAGGAAAGCTCATAGCAATTTCTAGCTCATTGTCTTTGATTAAGAACACTTTTTTAGAGCTTTTATCTGCTGCTTTTGTAGAACAATCTACATCTACCTAAGATCTCACCTCTAAAATTTATCATGGCTAAAAATGTTAAGTTACATCCTGAGCATTAGAAATGCTTCCATACCTATTCTAAATAACCAAGTTTAAGAAAAATAAATACAGATAAATACCCCACCCAATATTAAATACTCCACCCAAAAAAGATTATTGCACCTGTGCGTGCAGCGTTCTCACAAAACCTCTCTTTTGTAGAATACAATTCCACAGTAATTAATAACACATTCCTGATCTGTCTTCAATTAGCTGTTCCTGGAAAAGAAAAAATATGTATCTGTTACAGATCTATTGCCTAAATAATAACTTATACAACTCTTATTTCAAGCTACTTAATAATTCCGCTAGAAAACACAACCTTCAATCTCCTCGTTTCCTGATCTTACACTGCTGACACGTTACTTGCCCACAACACTCCTACACCCAGCCAGAGCTTGAATGTTACAGGACAATAGCAATTACAAATGTTATTTACCCTTAGGGGGTTATTTTATAATAAATTTCAGCTTTGTACTTTCAACGTATCACAATTAGCTTTAAGCAAGCTGGTTTTCCCATGACAAGTAAGCTTTGATTTGAAAAGAGATGACTGCTATCATTAATGAGATGTTTCTCAGAAACACCGCCATTCTCATTTCAGAGTGAAAATACTCAGCATCATTACATTTGCAAGCCATCTGCTATTTATTCTCAGCTTCACAGATGGGACCTGATAGCTGTAGATCTTCTTTTCCACATGTCCTACACAAGTCTTTCAGAGGGGAATGATATTGCTGTGTTTAGTCGAGGTTAGACACACTAGAAGAAAATTATATTTAAGTAGAAAATGCTCTTAAATCTGATCTCACAGAATGCAAAGAAGTCGATTTTTAACTATTTCCTATTGTGTGTGAAGTGCTAAAAGGATTATCTAAGACTCCCTCTTTTTCTCTGGGGAACTGCAGACAAAGCTGGGTTCACACACCCTGACACACTGGTACTGCCAGTCCAACACATCTGGGTGCCTCTGACCTCCCTCCATGTGCTCTGCACGTGCCTTGGACACATGCAAGAAGGCTGAAGTGTTAGATGAGCATGGACATGAGCCCAGCAGTCAGGATTTGGGGATTTCTGGACACCTGAGAGCCCTGCTGAAGCTTTTGCTCTTTTCCTTCACCAGGGAAACTCAAAGGCATGTCAGTTCTAACAAAGTCAGTCACTGATAATCTGAAAAACTCCTGAAATACCTATTTATAGCTCTACATCAGCTCTTCCTTCCACATTTGAAAAGCACATGAAATGAGCCAAGTATACCCCATTGATCTTAAGGGAAGGATCTACTCCTTCATTCCCAGAAGAGAGACTTTCAAGGCTGACTGCACCATACTTCCACAGTGCTGAAGCTCAGACATCCCAGCAATTTTATGGAGGTCACAACATCTGGACAGTAAATCTTTGGCTTCAGGAAAGCCTCAAGGAAATCTTGAGCAGTGTAGATGGTCTACAGACCAAGCTCTTCTATTGTTCAAAACACAGTAACAAGAGTACAAACCATCAGAGATCAGTGATTCACACAAAAGTTCAGTGTGGCAGAAGAGCCAGCTCTGATCCACTCCGACCATTCATTTTTATCGTATTCAGCTGCAGTGGCCTCAAGATTCACAGAAAGCTGAGTATTTCTTTCTTCTTTTATTATGTCTACTAATGAACCTCTAGAATAAATTGATCAAATGCAAGAAGGCATTTGAAAATTTGTACTACAATCTGGTAGAAGAACTTACAGTTGAAAAGTAAGTAGTTCAGTTTCTGTGTAGCCTTAGGTCAGGCATAAGGAAGAATTAAAATCTATGGACTGGATTAAGCAAAAGGAAAAGCTGTGACCCAAGAATCCTTTCTGACCTTAAAAACTCTTATAAATTCTTTACCATATACTGCTATTATGTTGATTACTTTTACAACTGCTACCTGAGCCTCTTTTTCAGCTGGAACTCATCTGATTTGGGATTTTGTCTTTCAGACAATTTGCAGCGAGTCTCAGCAGCCACTCTTCAAATGCATCACTTGCTGTTCCAGTTAAAAAGAAGAAAGTTTAAAAGTTTCATTTTTTTGTCCAGTTCACTACAGTTTTGGCACAGTTCATACACATGATTACAAGGAATTTTACTATACTATAGTTCAGCATTTTATCCAGGCTTCTAGAGGTAGATGACACATCCAGTCAGAAGCAATGCCCACACGAATTAATTAAAAAATACTAACTAATTTAAAAATTAATTAAATCATACATTTCATATCTCAGAGCAGTGTTGCAATAATGGCTAATAAATGTTCTCCTGTAGAGGCATTCATGCCCCAGTGGCACAGAAACATTTAGGAAACCCTACCCTTCATAAAAAGCGAGATGGGCAGATTACTTGCACTAAGGCTTTGTAATGCTTTCAACATGAAGTGATCTCTGCAGATCACATCTGATTATTACCACAGAGCTAATTATGGGGCTGCTAACACAAGGCCCACCCTGCTCCCTCAAGTCTACCAACTACCATCTTAAAGTCATCAGTGCAACTCCAAATATTTGCAAGTAAGGCTGGCTAACCTGTCTAAAACGAAATTAAACTGCTGAAAAGCTTCCAGCCAACATTCCTGGCACCTCTACACCCACCCCAATTCTCACTTAAGGGCAGAGTTGACACCTTGAAAATTTCAATTCAATGCTGAAACAGAAGGTAATAGTTAAGAATGAAAGCTTGTAAATTGACTTCTCCTATATCAACACAACCCTTCAGGGAGGGAGAAGGCCATTTTTAATCTACATTATTGCCAAACTGATTTTTTAGAAAGAGAAATCATATCATTCTCTATCTTNGTCAGATGAGATCCCTCAGCTTTGTGCAAGACAATCAGCATACTCTCATTTCTCCTGGAAGTACAAGCAGTGATAAACCCCAGGTTGATACCTGCTTTCCTCCTGTCTCGAATCCCTTTCATCACCAAATCCACCATCAAGTCTGCTAGCTCTGTAATGAAATCTAGCACTCCTTATTCCTATCTGAAGTTCTACAGTGTTGGGGTAGGGGGCTGTTGGAGGTTTTTTCCACCTGGGAAAACAAGGCTAGAATAAGAAATTCAGTTTCCTAGTTTAAGCAAGCTGTGAGAAGGAACTGAACTACATTCCTTCTGGAACCTGATGATCATAAGCTCCGTGCACTAATCCCGATGAAAGCGTTACTAAAAGGCTTTGCATGCTAGACTTGGGATCTTTAATGACAGTTCCTTAGGCACCTAAGCTCTATAATAATACAAACCTTTCTGACTGCTAGACGCTTGTTCAAGCTTTATTTTCTTCCTTGGAAATTCAGTTGTGGAAAGGATTCCAGTTTAGATCTTGCCTCAAAAAGCCATAAAGCACAAGAGAAGGGAACATGCTGGAACTGATTACACACATATATTCTAGGAGCAAGGGACTGGTCTTTTTTATGAGACCAGACAAAGCACTGAATGTCAGCAAAACAGATTTCAGACTGTCACCAGTGCAAACAATCTTTCCTCTTCCTTTATAACTGCTAGATCCCTTCACAAAGTTCATGTACAACAGAGCACTGGCCATCTGCCTCAGGCATACACAGCTAGACATTAATTCTCTACATTAAAATAACAATTGTGGAGCCTTT